>JAVQJF010060578.1:0-24668 GCA_036023855.1 Gadopsis marmoratus
AGAGCCAGTCTGCGACGCTGAGGATCGGGGCGCCCAGGTCCCCGCCTTTGCCTGCCGCCTGGCTTACATAGCACCCGACCCCGATGCCTATCCCTGCAGGTGGTGAGCCCACAGGGTGCTCCTATGGATCTCTAGTGTCAATATACAGCATCTGGTAATATACACAACAAGGGTTTCCAATTAACAAAATGCATGACATGAGTCCTGTCCACTGAGTCCAGTTTTTTCCAATACTGGGATACACCATGGCAACTCACCAAAGCAAAAAAGAAACACAGAAAGGATTTTCAGGTCCTTCTGACAGAGAGGGAGTACCTTTGATTTAACCATATTTTACTGAGTTTCAGTTTAGTTGCTATGGACACCGGCATTCAAATACAGGCCCCCCTGAACACTTGAAGTGCGTCTGTGTAACTCTAGAAAAAAAGAAATTGATGCTTCAGCTGCTGTTCAGCAAAAAGGTACAGAGGCTTGCTTTAAAATACACTACACTACTTGAGGCATCCTGGCATGTCATTTTAATTGGCACCTGCCACCCAGTTAGAGAGCAGTATTTTCCATGGTCTTAGTACAGTAGAAAGTGGTATGATATCCCTCGCCCAACAGACAACCCTCAAAGTCCGACGCCCCTCCCCTACAACCATAGCACCACTCAATATTGATCCGTGATCAGATTTCATAGCTGTCTCAGAGGAGAGTGGTGAGCATGATCTCCGTGCGTGCGTGCGTGCGTGCGTGCATGAGAGAGAAAGACAGAGGTAGATAGAGAGAGCAAGAAAGAGAAAAGAAGAGAGAGAGCAGCCTGGTTTCTTAAAGTTGCTCGTCTCTTGTTTCATAGGACTGCATTGTTCAAGATCGAGTTCACTTATGCATATCATATATCCAATAAAGGCTGAATATAATTTAAGCAAAATATTCACTGAGCCCTGAGTCATGTTTGATTTGTTAAAGCCTCTCTCTCTCTCTGGCAAGCCCATACACTGTATATGTTATGTTTTCTCTGTTCTTCAATAAATAAAAAATAACAAATTTACATTCTTCCTTCTTTTGTTTTCTCTCAGCCACAGACTGAAACTGCTGTTTGTCTTAAAATAATCGCTTGGTCCTGTACCCCCCCTCCACACACACGCACACACACCACCGCCCCTCTGTCTTCTGTCTTTACTTTTTTATTGCCTCTGAAAAGCCAGGCCAGAATAACCAGCAAGGCCAAGCACACGCTGACAACCTCCCGGTCACAGTTGCACACACACAACCACAACACACAAACACACAAATGCAGCCCAGGACATACTAAAACAAAAAAACACATACACACACACACACACCTTGTGCGGTTGGTAAGGTCTCCCAGCTTGCAGAGGTAAATGGAGTGGAACAGGTTAGCATTGCTGCCATATAGCATCCCACCTGTACAAACATGCTGCTTGATCATGGCTAAACAGACACACACCCACACACACAAATAGGCCTCCATCTGGACTGAGGCACTGGTGGGTTTTAATAGCTATCGATCATTTCTCCCCGGTGACACACTCACACACTCGCCTCCCTGTTACAGGCTGAACAGAGCCAGCTGAGGACTCATACAGGTCTCTGAGTGTACGTACACACACACACACACACACACACACAGAGAGAGGCTGCCACGTGCACACAACCTACTATGCAGTGTCAAAAAGGTCATTTACTTTGCCTGTCTGTATGTGTGCGTTTGTGTGTGCCTCTGAGTGTACACTTCGGTTTGTGTGTGTGTGTCACTCTGAATTTCTTTTTAGATGAGGTTATTTAATTTACATAATGAGCCCCAGACCCACTCTCAAAGATTAAATTACTCTGAGACAACAAATAAAAACACATGCAGACAAGCACCCTCACAAACATACAAATCCCAGTCCACCCCTTTAACTGAAGTTGTTCTCTTGCCTTAGCTGTGATAAAACGCATCTGTGGCCTAAATAGCAAAAGTAAAGTCAAAGAACCTGCAGTGTGCCCAAGCTTAACCAATGATGTCATTGTACACAAGTGAGTTACAGTGCGCTGAAAGGGTCAAAATGAGGGAGAGCCAATCGATATGCCATATGATTCTGACCAATAAATCTAAGATTAGTCTTTTTTAGTCTGGGTAGTTAGCGACGATTAATTGTCAAATCTAATAAAGTATTTTGTGGCTGAGGGTGCCAGAGAGGCTGCTGGGAATGATGGTTCATTTTATGGGCAAAATAATTAAAACAGCAGCTGAAAAACACCATCAAAGACAGGCATCGAACACTCATTCTACACTTTGTGAAGGGCGGAACAATGAGATATCGCACAGGAAGATTTAATGTGTGTGTGTCAGCGTGTGTGTAGTAGTCAAACACAATAATTCCTCCCTTTACACCACGTCGTAAATCTAGAAGGGAAAGAGGGACATTTGTCACAGCTGCGTCTTTTCTTTTTCATTAAAAAAATGGCTGACACACTCTTATTAATATATGTGTGTGTGTGTGTGTGTGCGCACACTACACACAATTCAGGTAAAGATGATAAAAAAGGAGGTTAATTGGGGAAAGAAAAAGATGTGGTGCAGGAGAAGGATGAATAGGAAAAGAAGGAAGGAGGTTTTGACAGACAAGACAATCAGAAGTTGTTATTGAAGGGTGCATCCAAATCATTGTTTTTGTGCTGGAGGCTAAACTGAGGCAGATAATTCTGTCCACATTCCCGTTCCCTCTCTATCAAGCAGACCAGTCTCTCAACCTTTTTTGTCAGGCGTTGGCTACTCCCACAGTTCTGTCAGATGAACTCATGTAGGCTACATGAGACACCACCAGTCATACCATCATTTTAGATTTCAAAGTGGAAATTATTTAAGTTATATAAAAGACATAATAGTAAACATATTAGTTGATGTTTGCTTTTGTACTACTACGATGAAACTAGATGTTTCAACCATTTGTCCAGCACTTTAATCATTTATCACTTTAATCTGTTTCAACTGTTTATCCACTACGTTTAGCTATCTGTTTTAACCATTTATTACTTTTAGATACAGATTCAACCACTTACCCATTAGTTTTAGCTATGTTTAGCTTAGCTTCAACGTCTCTGCTGGCATGCCAACACCTTTTTACATACTCTTAATCAGGTGTTCAGGTGTTATAGCTGACTCAATATATGGATTTCTTCATTTTTAGCCTAGTTTCTATTTAATCTAATGAGTTGAGCTTCTCCATAATCGTGGTTGGGAATCACTGATGTAGACACAGACCGAAATATTAGTGCATATACGCTCTACCTGCTTTCTGTCCGCACAAAATAATAAATACTAAATGCAGACACCAGACGTGTACGCGGACACACTTACAGGCAAGTCCGACACACAATCTACACAGTCGGGTGCTTTTTTATCTTCACATAACAGCTAAAACAACAATTGTTCTCACAGACCATTGTGAGTGTGCACTGTCTCAAAAGCTTCAACAGTCTGTCTCTGTCTCTCACTCACCACATGAGATGTTCCACAAGGGATGTTCAGTCTGACGTAAAGGCCAAAAGTTTTTTTTTTTTAATGCTTCGATGGCTTTAAACTTGTGCTTGCTTTAACACACAGAGAGCACTCTGAGATTTTACTGAAAAGAACTGCTGAAACAATACAACTGGGCCACAGCCTGTTTCCATCACAGGGGAAATCCTGCTGCCTGGACGGCCACTGATAGGAGTAAGATGAGAGGGATGAGAGAGAAACGGGAGGAGGAGGAGAAAGATAAGAGAAAGGCAAAGTGTGTGGGGGTATATGGAGGACATTTGGGATCCAGTCCAAAGGGGAAAACTGCACAGAGGTAACATCAGGATGGAGAGTGTGAAAGAGGCGAGAGTCAGGAAAGAGGGGGAGATAATGACAAAAAGGTTCAGTGAGAAGCAGGGGTTAATCAGAGGAAAGGCTAAAGACCTGATAACTCAGAAGGCCCAACTGTACCACCTCAGTTCAGGATACAGCTGAGCAGGAACACAGTGCTTGAAAAACATGTTTGCTTGTGTGAGTCTGTGTTCATTATTAATCTTGAAAATAAATCACAGATGCCGAGAAGGGAACTTGAAAAGGAGTTGAATTGCCATTGCCTGCGCAGTATAAAGTCAAAAAGACAAGATGGTTTAAATGTACATTGAAAATTGTTACTATAAAGTCAAGACTGAGTTAGCAAAATTGATGTGGAGCAAACACATTTGCACACGTGGCAGCATCAGAAGGTGGATGTTGTTGTCCTTGGATTGCATGTTACTATGACAATCTCACTTTTTGCAATCTGTATACACACTATACATGCCCTGTTTTGTAGTTGCAGAATGGCATTGACCAAATGATGTACATAAGAAGCAGATGCAGCTTTTGCACATTTCTGATGTGCAGCATATTATTACTATTATTGATTCTGGATTTTCTACAGATGGAAAGTAACAAAATACTGCTATGTTATCTTGCTACCTATCTGTCCATGCTGCAGTAGTTTGCTCTTTCCACAGTATTGAAACCTTACTTCCCAAAGTCCTGAGAGCCTGCAGTTAGTTCCACCAACCAGGGAAAAAATCAATAAGAACATAAAGTCTCTTGTTTGTACCACAAATCAGAAGATTTTATAAAAGTCCCTGTTTCACCAGTGAATGAAATAAAATCAGTGAATTGTGGCCTGCTGGCCGACTTAGAATCATTTAAATGAGACAAATTTTTGCAGAAATCAATATCAGAATGAAGACATTTTATTTGCATTATTAAAAGATGGATGTGGTTACTTTTTGGCTACATTTCTCCACTGTGTTAACAATGGGCTTCTTCCCTCATTGGCCTCTGCCTCTATCCAATGCGAGTACTGAATGAGTATGTATGTGACCACAAGTGACCAAATGTCCAGGAACCGAACCAAGACAGCAGCAGGATATCCCAACCTCACATTGAATAGTCACTTAAACAGCAGGGCTCCTCCATGCTAATTTCCCCATACATTCCTACACAGAAAATTACTTTGGCAAACTACCATGCTGTGGTTACGTCTTCATAACTTTTCACATGGCGACAAGGGAAGAAAAGCAGACTCAATTCATTCAGTGCTCTAGCCATATTGAAACATTTAAGTGTTCTGTATTAAACACTATTTGAAAGTATATAAAACAGAATTTACCAAGGTCTGACTTTTGCCATGGGATTTGACTCTGAAAAGGGCTCTAATTTAAATGACATATGTTTTACCCCAACTTCAATGGTTAATTTGGGACAGTGGGGGAAGTCATACATGAGGATCCCTGCTGTCAAGTGGTGGGCCACTACACCTTAAGATTCTTACATGTGCTTTAATTCAGAAGAAAAGCACTCATGAATACATGAATGAGTCAAAGTGGATACATATTTCATATTGTGCCAGTGGAACATTCAGTGTAAACCAACAACTAAACTTGACTGTTGCACCTAGTATGAATGGGAGATGGGTGTATGGATGACAACTTTTGTTGGAATTTTGTAACAAATCCATCCGTTACGATGCTGACCATGGACGGAGCTGCTATGGTCAGGAGCATCAACTATCTGGGAGTTCAACTATCTGACGACCTAAGACTTAAATAATCTGCATCCTCTTTGGCTCCCTCCCACAATGAAACTTTACATTTTCTTATGTTTATTTTAATCTTTTAGTTTACTTGAATGTTTGTTTTTAAATATTTCAGTGTAAAAAACAATCGTGTTAATGTATGAAAATGAAGAAAAAAGGTTTGTTACATGCCATGTCAGTTCCAAGGTGTATGTATGTACCTTAAGACCCACCTTAACCTTTCCCTTGTGTGTGCATGACCGTAAAGCAAAGCAACCTTCTCTAAAGCATTTAAATCAAAAAAGAAACTGCACAAAATCAGAACTAGATCAGATTATATCCAACTTTACTGATTGCCATGGTTTGACATATACAACAGAACATGAAGACAACATTAGCAGCCATAAAAAGTCAGACTGTGGTGCTGTTTTATGATCCGATTCATCCTCCTTAGGTGCCTCTCTGAGCCAGCCAGCCAGCGCCAGGGGACTGATTTACTTGTCACACAAGGGGGACATATTTAGACGTTGTGTGCTTGGAGATAGCAGGCAGTAAAGCTGGCAGGGCAGAAGATGACCCAGACAGTGGGAGTGTGGAAGACTAGAAGGGAACACGTAAGACACACGGTTAACCTGCCATTAAACCACCTGTGATTTCTGACCAAAGGCCAGGGGACAATGGACTGCAGTACACTAATTACACACCCTGACATGGATAATAGCAAATGTACTTGCTCTTTATAAGGGCCAACAGACGTCTGTATCTTTAACAATTTGCAGTTGTAGCAGAAATAAAAGGTCATAAATGTAGCTTTTCAGACGTGTGGTCTATGCAGTGGTAAAAAGGTCCTATTAAGGCTTTGTCCTAATGACTGAAGGGAAGAAAAGTGAGGTGGTGACTCAATAAGATGGACTTGGCTTTTCACTTCAGGTAAATAACTGAGCTTTAATGCATGAATTATATATGTAAATACGCCTGTGTTTATTTTAACCCATCCAGGTGTCAAATTTTAACTCCCTCAGCATGCACAGTGTAGTCTAAATGCGGGAAGTGTTGTGTGTATGTGTGCTATACAGGACAATTTATAGGGGACCACCAACCAGAGACCACCATGATATCCTAGACTGAGAAGCAAAATGACAGTCTGAACAAGAAGACTTTCCACAATGGGTGCGCACACACACGGAAAAATATATAATTTGTTTTCACGGAACGGTTTTCGTTCACTTTTTCCATGTTTTTGGAGCTCACAACTTTCTCCACTTCTAACCCAGAGAAATTAGAGCTCAGGTTTAGCTGCAATATTTGGCAAAGAAGAGAATAGAACAAAATTTTGTGGGGTATAATTTGAATTTAGCCTACTCGTGTCATACCATAATATGGCTAATCTGAAGATGGCTAAAAGTGAATACTTTGTTTGCAAAATAGAACAGAATAGATTTTTCTTACTATATCACAAAATTGCATTTTGAAGCCACATAAAGAATAATAATCTCGAATGAATAGAATTGTGTCATTTCGTTTACTGTAAACAAAGATGAACACTTTATGATTTAATGAGCTTTCTACTGTACGGTACGTGGCTTCCACGATCTTAAATTAAATACTTTTGAATGTGTATCAAACGTTTCAGAGCGGTGCAGCACGAGACGCTGTCCCGCCACCGACAGCAGAGCGGGTAACGAGATATTCAAAAACAAATACGTCATCCCACAATGCACCGCGGTTACGCTCGCTTTACAGCATTACCTCATCCCACAATCCACCGCGAGATTGAGAATCTTCTGGGTGGTCGTCTAGGCAACGTGCCTTATCGGAGCGCCCGCCCCCGCCCCCACGACACGCCCCCCAGCCAATGGGAGAGCGCCGTCGTGACATCATGGCTATTTTTAGACAGGCGGCGGCGGCAGATAAGCTTTGCCTCCACGCTGCTCGGAGTATTTACACACCGAGGCGGCGGACGCGGCAGCGCACACTGTGTTGCAGCCCGACACGAAGCTCGGCGCGTCTCGTTCACGGACTCAGTGCAAGTCTGGATACTTTTGGCTAAAGCTTTGCGAACTGTTACAAGTCAGCGCCGAACAGTCGACCATCGCGGGCCGAAAGAAGTAAGTCCTGATCCCTGTGCGCACTCAGAGGTTTGGAGGCTTTTACGCACAGAGAGGACGTTTGGAAGCCAGTGTTTTCCCCTCAACCGAAGAGAAGCGGCGGGGGGGGGGGCGGGGACGAAGGGACGGAGAGTTGTTTTGTAGAAGAATAGTAGACTGTTTCTTTTTTTCCCACCATTTTTTGGTTCGTCTTCTATGTATACCAAGATGGAAACTACCTTCTATGACGACTCACTCAACGCTTTCTCCCAGCACGAGACCGCCGGCTACGGGTTCGGCAACCCGAAGGCGCTGAAACACAACATGACCCTGAACCTCGCCGACCCGACCGGCTCCCTGAAGCCTCACCTCCGGGTCAAAGCCGGCGACAGCCTCCCCTCTCCCGACGTGGGCTTGCTGAAGCTGGGCTCCCCGGAGCTGGAGAGGCTCATCATCCAGTCCAGCAACGGCCTCATCACCACCACGCCGACCCCGACGCAGTTCCTGTGCCCCAAGAACGTCACCGACGAGCAGGAGGGCTTCGCGGAGGGTTTTGTCCGAGCCTTGGCCGAGCTCCACCACCAGCACATGCCGGGCGCACCTAACGTGAGCGTCGCCTCGGCTCCGCAGACCGGTGTCAGCGCTGCCCTGCCCCCTGTCCCGGCTGTTGCCGGCGCCACCGTTTACAACACCAGCGCTGCCATGCGCTCCGACTCGCCGGTGTATGAGGACTTGAACACTTTCAACCCGGCCATCAGCACCGTCTCGGCACCGAATTACACCACCTCGGCACCGACTATGTCCTTCCCTGCCGCCCCGCCGCAGCTTCCCATCTACGGGCATCCGGCTCCCGCCCAGCTCCCCCGGCTCACGGCGCTCAAAGAGGAGCCCCAAATCGTGCCCGAGATGCCGGGGGAGACCCCCCCTCTCTCCCCGATCGACATGGAGAGCCAGGAGCGCATCAAGGCCGAGAGAAAGCGGATGAGGAACCGCATCGCTGCTTCCAAGTGCCGGAAGAGGAAGCTGGAGCGGATCTCGAGGCTGGAGGACAAAGTGAAGACCCTCAAGTCCCAGAACTCGGAGCTCGCGTCCACCGCGAACATGCTGCGCGAGCAGGTGGCCCAGCTGAAGCAGAAGGTGATGAACCACGTCAACAGCGGCTGCCAGCTCATGTTGACGCAGCAGCTGCAGACCTTCTGAGGCGGCTGTCGGCGGCGGCGGAGAGAGGACAGGCTGTAGTTTGAACGAAACGGACGCTTCCTGTGACGGTGAGGGGCGCTGTGTCGACGGGATTTGGGATGATGCGGCGCGACCCTGGCAGGACCGGGAGCCGCGCGCTGGAGTCGCCGAGTGCGACGCGCGTGCCAGAGATTTGGGCTCGGGACAGTGACAGAAGCCATGAACCAGAGGGGACATGGCAACGAGCAGGATACCTTTCCGTTTTCGTGCTGTTGTCACAGAACTGGACAGGACTAAAGTTTTCTTGATTTACGCCCAGCTCTGCATGGACCGTCCAGTCCAGAAATCCAGTATTAAAGGGTTGGAGAACCTGCAATAGAGACGTTTCTTGCTGTAGGCATAATGGCCTCAAACCTGGGCGTGTTGGCCAACTCTAAACGGCTGAGAAGTTGTTACTAAGCTGCCTGACTCCTGAGTTACAATGCAATGTACTTTTCTTAATTGTAAGAAATTAAGTTAGAAAAGCTTCAAGATGTACTTGTTTTTTTCTAAAGCTGATTTAATGGGGTTTCACTCATTGCTATATGTATATAAGATCAACTTGGAGTACTTATGTTTACCATTTGTAATAAAAAAAATACTGTATACTTTTTTCTTTTTTATGTATTGTTTTCTGAGCTCTTCGGGGAAACGAATCAATATTTAAGAAAATAAACCAGATAAAAATCAAGCAACATTGCCTCCATGTTCTTGTAAGTGTGTGACAGAGAAAGTGGGTGTGCCATGTCAGGAGCTCGAACAATAAAACATGTTGCAACATGTTGCAAGAGCTGCAGGATCCCAGTACTTCAAGGTAAATTCCATTAGTGCTGTAGCATTGATCCAGGCTAAGTGATTGTGTTTCTGCTGACAGACCAGGCTCACTTACTAATGATGGAGGCCAGTTCTGCAAATTGGGGTTGCAGAGCTTGAGACATCACTCTGTGTCAGCACACACAGACCTGTACCTGATGAGTATAAAGATACAACACCTCCCATTGTTCTCAGGTGTTAACACCAGATGACACTATGTGTATACCTGCAAAACGTCATAACTAAAGCAGTTACAACAGGTTGAAGTGAGCAATAAATCTAAACTGAAGACATCTAACGTGTCACCGATTTGACACAAGAACAGGAAAATCACAGCTATTGCATCATTCAGTTATTCAACATTACTTCCTGTCCTGTTGCAAATAAAGAATGGCCCAGCATGTGGAAACAAGCCAGTCTTAGGTCACATATAGCAAATTAATAGATATTGGCTACATCAGAGATGACACACGACTAAATATGAACTGAATAAAGGTATATTCAGGATAGACTGTATGCCATTATCATATAGTGCCCTTTAAATTAGTAAAATGTCGCTTAAAGTAACAAACATTGACAGACCTTTACATTCAGGGACTAGCACAAGACAATATCTAAATATAAGTGTTTTCTAAAGCTAAGACAAGACAATAACTGGTCTAGCTTTAGAAAAAACCCATATTTTCTGTAAAGACCAGACTAGGAGCAACATTTTTGTCAAACCGTTCAATTACGTAAATGTACCTCAACTTTATGAAGTAAAAAACAAAACAGATGGTGGCTATATACAACTGAAAGTCATTTCCCCAGCAAACATAAGCCTTATTCCTGCACAGAAACTAACTGTACAGCAGGTGAATGTCGCGGGACAGGCCTAAATGCATACAGCCGGGTGTCCTGCTTGTAATGAAACACTAGAGGGCGACACCATACCGTCTTACCTGAAAGATGAAACGGAACCAGGCTTTGTCAAAGTCTTCGTGCCTCCACTGTAGCTTTGTGTTGTTGCTTCTTGCTTAAATTAACACAGGCCTGTCATGATTTCAGGTGTCAAAAAAACCCAGAACAAGTCATTAACTATGGAGACTTGGAGGATATATTGAGTCTATGTACTATGGTAAACAATAAATCCTTAAGGTGGAACAAATATGCTTTTGCAAATATGCCTATTTTGTCTAAGTGGCCTTTCTATTTGCCTTTTCTTTTGTTCTTTGTTCTTTTTTTTCTGTTTGTTGTTTTTCTTCTCTTCATATATCTTGTTTTACCATATGGAAGATTTTCATAACATGGTTTGACGCATAAATGCAGCTAATGCAACTGTTCGTAAATTTGTTTTATCTTACTAAATTCATAAATATATCACATTCCATTAGGCTAGCTCCAAATGAATCCATTATTAACAATGAAATGACAAAACAATTTAAGAGTTGATGGTTTGGGGGTTTACAGCAATTTGTTTTTTAGGTCTAAATAGAATAGTAATATTATAATTATAATGGGAACTCTATTTTCTCTATTAATCAGTTTTAGCCTGTTCTGATTTCTCCAACTTGGGGCACCGTGACATCGTTCCGGAAAACGGAGTCCTTCCCTACCATATAAGGAGAGGTTACGCTCGGAAGATTTACGTCACGATGAAGGAGGCGTGTATTACGGGAAGTGAATCGACTCTGCATTATAGGGTTAATACACGTTACAAGGACAAATCAATAAAATCGTTACAATGGCAACAAAACGTGCCCTAAATAAAACATAAAAAAACATCACAATGAAAGCCCAATATCACAATATTTTGACATACTTGTACTTTACTTGAATACTTACATTTAATGCCATTTAATAATTCTACTTCACTACATTTGAGACTGAAATATTAGGATACTTTTTACTCCACTGCATTTGTTTGACATTTATTTAGTAGGCTACTAGTTACATTGCAGATTTAGATGTTACATACAAAATATATAGGCTAACCATCCTTTAAACTATAATGCAGTGTCATAAAGTAGTTAGAACTACCTCTACTTCAACCAACTACAATATTAGATACACGTCAATGCACAAGAAATATTATTTAAACCGTATTTAATAACTTTTTACCAAGTCAAATGTTGAATGCAGGACGTTTACTTGGAGTATTTATACACTCAGTGTAGTAGTGCTACTTTTACTTAAGCAAATAGTCTGAATCCTTCTTCCACCACTGACTGCATGTCGCACGTTTGACACAAATATATAACTTGTGTTTGGTGCAAAATGGAACAAGATCATCAAAAATTAGGTTTTGATTATACTGACCTTTGACGTGTAGGCTAGGTGTGACTCAGAGATTGAGCAGAATGGGGTTATCCAGGGAGTTCACCACTTCTGCACCCACACATTGTCACACATGCACAAGCCATCACACCTCTCACACACACACACACACTCACACGGGTATCCCCAAACAGCTATGTTTCCAAACCTGTTATTGTAGTCACTGCTTACAAAATTAAATTAATTTTAAATTAATAATTTTACAGTGATCAAGAGCTTAAGAAACAGTGTGATTATTATTGCAAACTGTAACAACAATGTGTGGCTACGGTCATTGCTGCCATGCTGCATCTTCTGAAAGGTTGGTCACATAATCTCGCACAGGGCAGGTTGAGCTGGACAGATCTGTATGGTGAATGAACTGTGTTTTGTTGCTAGGGTGAGGTGTTTCACTTAGCAATATGTATAAAACACACACACATCCAGAACCACAAGTTACAACAATGACTCGCTGCGTGAGAAGGCTTCAGAAAACTATTAGTACTTAAAATGTTTAATATACTCAAAGGATTTGATGCTCAAGCAGCATCAAACTATATCAACCCCTATGCTGTGGATGTATTGCGAGTAAAGAGAAGGGAACTAGTTTACGGGATCTCACATACAGAGGATCTACTGGATCTTCTCGTCACAGAGGGGGTCATGACAGCAGCGAAGAGATCCATCGTCTTGACCATCAGGACTCGCAAAGATCAAAACTCCAGGGTCCTGGAAATCCTGGAGGCCAGAGGTGAAAGGGCATGTCGGAAATTCTTCCATCCGTGTCTCATGATGGCAGAACCCGACCTATATCAACGAATCAAGACCTATGTGGGTGGTGTGAATGAACATATTCGAGACACAAGGCGACAGCTGATTGGATATTTGCTGGAGAGGGACCAGGAGGGGATGGATAAAATAACAGACAGAATTGTCACTCAAAAGATTTTATTTGCCACAGAAGAAAGTAAAAAATCCAGCCCTGAAAAGGCAGACAGAAGCACTGTGCCACTTCCAAAATCAGAGGAACGTAAACCAGCACAAAGTAAACCAGATAATCTTATCCACATGATTGCTACAAATGGAGAGCTAGAACTGCTGGAAGAGCTCTTAGAAGACACTGACATTAATAAAGCCAATTCCTCCAATGAGACTCTGTTACATGTAGCCGCTGAATACGGTCACCTGTCCACCATTGAACTCTTGATCCGTAAAGGAACCAGACTGGACAAGCAGGATAATAATGGTCACACAGCTCTTCATAGAGCAGCCATCAGGGGTCACACCGAGACAGTCAGGGCCCTCATACAGGCTGGGGCCCCCATCTACACTCTGGATCTACAAGGCAAAACCCCCGTTCACCTGGCAGCGGAAAATGAGCACCTGAATTCTGTCAAAGTCCTGGTGAAGGAGGAGAGCAAGCAGTCTGAGGCCCGCACGCAGGACATGTTTCTTCACATGGCAGCCATGGAAGATAACTGGAGGCTGGCAGAGATGCTGCTGCAGGGCGAGGCCGCAGTCGATGCCAGAAACAACCGTCAACAAACTGCTCTGTTTTGTGCAGTTTCCCGGAACAACGAGAAAACAGTGACTGTCCTTCTAAACGCAGGGGCCAAAGTTAACGCTGATTTTCTGAGCGAAGCCATTAAGCTCAATGAGGAATCCATTCTCCATCTGCTGATTGGTGAGTCTCATCATATTTCTAATAGTGTTTAATATCTCAAAGTATGCCACATCACCATGCATTAGATTTAATGTTAATTGTACACAGATAAAGCATGAAGCTAGAAACATAAAAGCTCACACAGTATTTTGTTTCAACCGCAGATAATGCCAGAGCTCTGAATGGAGAAGCTCTGGGCTCTGCTCTCTTCTGGGCTGTTAAGCAGAACCATGACGGAGCTGTAACCGCTCTCATAGACGGCGGCGCAAATGTGAACATGTTAGACAAACAGGGGTACACTCCTCTCCTTTTGTCATCTGAGCTGGGGCACGCTGAAGTCTTCAGGTAACTGTGCAACAAGGAGTTTGCCATCAGTGGCTTCTAAGTTTTTTCAAATATATTTTTAAAGAGCGTTAGATGGATAAAGAACAATTCCACAAAGACAAAAAAAATCCTCTGATTTTACTCCCTTTGAAGAAATGTCCTTCCCACTCAAAACACTTAACACCAAAACTCAAAACTAAAACTTACATAAAACTGGCACATTTGTATATCTAATCCACTCTCATAGAATCCCAGTCTAAACATCAAGGTCCCAACAAACACAGAAAAGAGATACCTTAATTTTTAGTGTGCCTGGGTCAGATCTACCACCAGGGGACGCAAGTGTAAGATATTGTTGAATTTTCCACATAGTGGCTATACATTTTTCTGTTGCATTTTAATGCTTCTGATTTTTGCAAACAGCAAGTGACAAACCATGACATGTACAGTATACACATTTCTAAACATTAAACACACAGCATACACAATGACAAATATGGTGGTATAATGTCTATATCCTTCGTCCTATATCAAATCACATATTCTACATGTCCATTATTGCAGCACTTTAATCTGATTATGCATGTCTTTGTATATGTCCACAAGTGCTAAGTAAGTCCATATTTACTTTGAGTCCACGTTTGTTCTGTATTCTCCACATCATTAAGTTTTACTAAATCTTATTGATAGTTTTTTTTCATTTCAGAGCGCTAATAGCAAAACAGGCCAAACTGGATGCTACTTTATCAGACCTCTCCTCAGCGTTGCACCTGGCTGTCCACAGTGGCAGTGTGCCAATAGTGCAGACATTGCTGGAAAAGGGATTAGACCCCGACATTGCTGGACCTCAAGCCCAAACCCCTCTACACCTGGCAGCTCAGTGCAATAGGCCAGAATTTGTTGATCTCTTGTTAAGAGCTGGAGCACAGGTAACTCAATCCAGTTGGTAATTAGCATATAGTGTTCATATTGCAGATGTTTATGCTTGTGGAGTCTGAGAGTTTGTCATTTTTCTTTAGGTAAATGCAGTAGCCCAGGATGGGTTGACCCCTCTGCATATAGCCAGTCAGCAGGGCCATGCAGAGCCAGTGATCCAGCTTCTTCAAGGCAAGGCAGACCCAGGAGTCAAAGACAGGCTGGGGAGGACTGCCTTGCACTGGGCAGCCTCTTCTCACGGAGAAAGCCGTGTTGTAGACTTACTGCTGTCGTCCAAAGCCAACCCAAACGCCACTGATAACGAGAGAAAAACTGCCCTCCACCTGGCTGCTGCGGAAGGGAAAGTAGATGCTGTGACTTCACTCTTGTCCCACAAGGCAAAAGGAGGTGCTAAAGACATGGACGGCTACACGTCTCTACATTACGCAGCAGCTGGTGGGCATGCCAGCGTGGTGTCAGCTCTTCTACGGTTACTCAACAACAAGGGGGTAGACGAGAGGAATGCATGGAGGAAAACACCACTTCATGCTGCAGCTGAGAAGGGCCACGATAGTGTGGCTGTGCTGCTCCTGGAGGCCGGGGCAAAGATCAACAGCACGGATCACAGTAAAGACACTCCTCTGCACTGTGCTTCCCGAGGTGGACACCGAGAGATGGTGAAGAGGCTTGTGAACTGGGGCCAAGCCGGGCACACGGGACAGCAGCAGAAGGTGAATCTGCAGGCTAAAAATAATGTGGGGAAGACACCACTGCAGGTGGCAGAAAGTGGAGACACGCCAGAACATGAGAGCGTTGCAACTTTACTCATGAGAAAGATGTTTCTTATCAAGTAAATGAAGAGAGGTTAAGAGAGCAAATGACAAGAACTGAAAATGTAAGGTCATCTCAATGACATTATTACCTTTTTTTCTATCCATATGTTCAGGAGCTCAAACCACCAATGAAATCACATTTCAACCCTTGCACCATTGTGATGGCTGCGGCCACACAATTACAGCTCTGACTTACCTGGCTGAGCGCTCCTTCCTGGTCCAACAAAAGATTGGACTGGGGGTGGAGCCAGACTTTTATGTTGAGTCCCCGCCCAAGGACTAGATCAAGAACTCTGCCAGCTTGGGGGGGGGGGATTAGGGTTTCTAGAGGGGGAGTTTTAGTGAGGGGTTACGTGGTCCACCCCTGCAGGTGTTTATTGGGGTGATCCTTTAGTATATAGGCTTCCGTCAGGGCTCATTCAGGAGGATGATTAGTTAAGTTTACACCTTGTTTTGTTTACTGGTTTCCACAATGGAGTTAGTTTATTTGATCGCTTTTAAGGGCGCTATTGTTCTTAAAGCAGTTTCTTTAGTTATTGATTTGTTATTGAAAATAAATCCTTTGTTAGGTACTTTAAGCCTGTGTCATCTCATGCCTTGACTGCCTGGTCCACCACAACCATATATTGTGAAAGGTGTTGGATACAGAAAAAAAAGCATGAAATACTGTAATTTATCTTTGGACATTAGAATAGGCTGCAAAGACTGGTTGTTGAGAAATTTTATCTTTGGTAATGACACAAATGTGTTGTAATGAAACTCCCCTTTTGCTATTTCCAAAACTATACATGCCAATTATAATATCCCAGTTCTGTAACAGACTACCCAGTCTGTTTGGCAAAAGGAGAATTTTCTCTTTGGGTCAGTACCACATTCAAATATTTCCAACCACAAAAATATATCCCCTTAAAGTAAGTTAGCCACGAATCATACAGAAAAATAAAGATTATGTATATAGTTTTAGCTGTAGCTGCTATGTGATCCGAGCCCAGGCATATTATTCTGTATTTCACACATCCGTTATTGGCATAAAATCTGCAAAGATGCAAGTTGTGCTGGTTGATTATAGTCTGATGATAGTTATGATACACATCTGCCTTGATGTGTTTTTTCCTGTATGATTGCTGCATTAAACACCAATAAAGGGAAGTTACTGACACCAACAGCAACACCACAACCGCTGGAGATCTGAAAATGTAATTGGTGTGATTTTTTTTTACTTTGTTTACATGAGCATTTGCAGTTCTTTGCAATTCTTTTACACCCCCCCCCCCCCCCCCCCAAGTCACCATTTTCACTTTACCAGGGCCCACGGTATGATGATAATATGTAAGACATGTTTTGAGGGAATGCATAAAATATTGAACAGAAACAAATAAATCATTAGCAGAAAAAACAAAAACCTAGTCAACTTCAATGTAAAAGAAGAACTGATGTTAACTGTAATGTTGCATTTACAAGATATTGCTATCAATCATATCATTGTATGGACACAAGAGACTGTCAATGATTCCACAATACATTTTTAGAAAAGATCCGTTAATTGTTGTATTAAAGAATTAAACTTCTTCTTGAATTAGTAAATAGAGTTGCACCTCGGGAAGCAATGTTGTTACAGTGGAGAGAAACCGTAGTTTTCCACGTCGCATGAGAGTTGAGAGCTGCTCTCGCGGTATCTGAGCCTCACGCGACGGCCACTGCTAGTCACGTGACATTGTTTCGTCTCACGCGCGGTCCCGCAGTCTGTCTGGAGAGGGCGAAGCTCAAATGGCGAGAAACGAGGAGAAACAACAAGGGAGGTTGAACCGTCTGTGGCTTCAGAAAGAGAGAGCGGGTACGCAGATCGTTTCCATAACACGGCGTGTAAATGAATGAATACTCGGCCGATATTTAGCTCTAGCTGGTAGCTACTGCGACGCTGACTCGCAGTTGTTGTGGTTGAGATAAAAACAGACCGCAAAGATGGCGCCTGCCGCAGCAGATGTCACCGTGGTGTGTGCTCATCGCCCGCCTTGTAAGAAGTAATATTAAAAGATAGTCGTCCTTTCCTTGTGGTGCTACTCCCCCCCCTAACAGGTAGCATTCAGCATGTCAACACTGAGCTCCTCGAGTCACTCACACTAATGTTTTCATTCAATGTTTCACTTTAAAGAGGGACGCCTCAAAGACGTACATGACCGGAGACCCAAGCTGGTAATGAAGACGTAATGAATTGGTGTCAGATTGTTAACACTTCACCTCAATTCACTTTACTGGTTCTAGCTTGTTTGTGCCGCTTCTCTTCGCAGTCTGCTCTTAACTCAGCTTCTTCTGTGAAGAAGTGGATCCCCAGCATCAAGAATGAAATGGAGTATTACTTGCAGGTAGGTGACTTGTTAGCAATGTGTAAAGTGGATTCTACACAGATGAATTCTAATAACACCGAATGCCTAAAGTTGAATGATGTCTGTTTTCGTTGGTTCCCTCTCAGCAGTCCCAGCTGTCTCACTACCCAGAGAGGAAGATAGCCGAGTTCCAGCTGTGTATTGAGGCTTTAGAAAAAGAGTACAAACGCTTCATCACCAAACTTCGAGTTCTTGACCCCTCCAGCAAACATAAGCCATGGACTCCTCGAGCATACAGCAAAAGAAGAGCGGACACACAAGACTCTCCAGCTATCGGCCAGTGTGCTAAAGGTTAAGATAATCTCCTACATACAGTACAAGCATGTCTTAGTAGCCAACAGCTTCTGGATATGTTTTTAATAATCATCCCGATTTGTCTCTCTTAAAGAGTTGTCAATTAACTGAAATTATTATTAGAATATCGTTTGCAGATTTGACGTTCAAATGTATTACGTATTTGGAGACGTACCATCAGTTTCGGGAGATCCTGGCAGCTCTCTTCCACCTGATTGTAAAACTGGTTTTAAAGTTGCTTGACCATTTTATTGGATTGTTTTTAACCTGGATATGCAACAAGTTGTGTTTACAACAATTTAATATTCAGTGTCATGATAACTGTGGGACACGTAGAGCCTACAGAGTGCATTCATTTAAGAAGGTATTGGACTTTGGGCCCAATGTGTGATTGTTAGACTCAAACACTGCTTGTAATAATTTTATGGTAGTTTCCAGAACTTTTCAGAGCTCTGAAAAACAAGGTGGTTTCTGTCTGCACATATACAAATAATCTTTTTTTACTGATATGCTGGTTTTAGCCTTTAACCAACCAGGCATCCTGCTCTGGTTTTGTCTTTGTCTGATTAAAAACAGTATATTTTGTGCATTATACACTTTACATACTCAGGGACACTATATGTTTAGTATCTCGTATCCCCTCAGAGATTTGTGCTCCCTGCAGATTCTCTTGATCGCTGCTGATTATTTCTGCGAATGTCCTGTAGGAAAAATCCCTCTCTGCCAGACATAACTGTAAAACTAATCCTTATAGACACCAGTAGCTGACCTTTCATCTCTCTGTGTGTCTTCACTTACAGTTAAAGTCCCTCGGCCCTGTGAGTCACGTGATGGTAGCGGTCAGTGGAGTGGAGGTGAGAGTGACGTGGCCTGCACTTGGACAGGATGTTGCAAAACCTCAGCTCCTGAGAGACAAGAATGTCTCAGCCGTTCGATCTCAAAAACCTCAGAGGCAGTCTGCGCAGACCAGGACCAGCCCCTTTCATTTGACCATACAAGGCTGACGGTGGCCGCTGCTGCGTTCAGAGGACCGTCACTTCAGCGAGGCTCCTCACAGAGCCTAGCCAGGGTGCTGCAGTCTGGCCTGCCAAACCTGGTTAATGCTTCATTAAGGCAAACCTTTTCAACCCAGAGCAGAGACACGGTGAATGATGATGGGGCAACGATGGGATCTGTTGTTGGACAGAAAAATGACATACAAGAACATAAATCAGGCTGTGAAGCTACAGACGGGATACCTGGGAAGTCATCCCACACTGGGACAGCAGAGGAGAGGACGGGTCATGTCCTGGGACTGGACTGTTACTCTTCTTCTGACGAGGAGTGTGACACATGACATTTTTTGGTCATGAGATAGAATGGTCCTCATTTTTCTACAGTGTTTTATGGAATCTGTTGTTGCTCTGTTTTCATTTAAAGACTTCCATTCCATCACTTTGGTAAGTCAAATGGACAAAATGGAAAGTATCTTGATAATTATCTCAGCATTTATTAAATCGCATATAAAAAAAGTGACTCTTTTCTTTCATTATTGTATAATGAAATCCTGTGATTTGAAAAACAAAAAAAGGCCTACGTTCTCTCAAATATTTAACATGTCGTTACAGATGTGATTGAAATGTAACTTATTCTTTTAGACATGAGGACTGAATCGCAGTGTCAGACTACGTGTTCTCATTTTAAGTGGAAAAGGTATGTTTGCAACAAAGACATGAGTAATGTAATTAATTTCAGGTTGAGAAATTCATTGTGATTTTCAGGCACTATCCATTTGTGTAATCAGTCATCATGACCACAGGTGCTTCCATTATTCAACAGAAAGGAGGGAAACCGTGTGAGAAACAGACCGTAATTGATAGCTACTTGCTGATTCAGTGATTCATTTTAGTCTCCTTGTCTGCTTATACTAACTGGAGCATCAGCATTCAAAATGACATGGTTAGACCCCAAAACCCCACCCTCCCACCTTTACCCACTCTGTGCTGCCGCCACGTCTGCTGCAAAGGATGCTTTCAGCATGACACTTCTGGGAAACAGACACATCAGCTTGTAGAGTGCAGACACCCTATGCAGTTTGACGTAGTTACGCTTTTAGTTAGAGCTCTGTGTGCACACTACAAGGTTTGTTCCCCTATGTCTTTGCAGGGGCCGGGAGAAATGAAACAAAACCTCTGCAACATCGGGCAGAGCCGAGACCTTTGGCACGTCCTTTTGCAGTTACCAAAATGCACGCACCAAAAAAGACAAGATTAACTTTTACACAATATAATTCAATTCAATTTTATTTATATAGCGCTATATCATAACAGTTATCTCATAGCACTTGTTAATATAGAGCAAGTATAAACCAACTCTATATGTATAGACCCAACAATTCCATCAGCCAAACTGAGTGGCTGTTAGCAAATGTCACTGCAGAGCGATCCTTTTCTGCAGCGACTCCAGTGAAATCACAATAGTTCAACAGCAGTCTACATGATGATCTACTGGCTTTTAAACATTTATTAAAAGAATCATGAAGTCAATGAAATGGAAAATGCAAATCTGCACAAAGTTGCTTTTGTAATTTGCCAGAATATACAAGTCTGGCTGAGCTCCACAATTGATGCAAATCATAATGAAGCAGTTGGCTTATGTTTTAGTGTAGGCCTGTGTGAGACAGCACCGCTGCTCCCTCCTCCAAAGCACAGCTGGTTTTTTCATGCATCGTTCCATCTGTGAGGTTGGAAAGATGTCCTTTAAGTAATATCGGTAAATCTATATTCTTTATTAACCAGCAGATAAGAGCTGATGTCTTATGGAAACTGTTGCAACCACAATGAAGGTGCAGTGTAATTGCCTCATATCCTAGAAAACAAACCCAAAAGTGTCTGAAAGACCACAAAGAACTCTTCACTGAGTGGGGAGGAAAAGCGGTGTGCGCATTCAGCTTTCCTGTAAGCTCATCTCTGAGGTATTGGTTGGGGTTACATCGCACTTCTGTAAAGTATGTCTGTCTCTCGCTATTAGCTGTTCATAAGCTGCCAGCACGAAAGCCAGCTTAGAGACATGTATCCTTTTCATGTGGCAGCAGCATCTTCCCACCAAGAATACGCTGTGTGCTACTGAAACTGCTACATCACTGTTTACTAACAAGCTGACTGATAGAATAATACATTTGAATAATAAGGCATTTTTGAACAGCTTGAATATGAAAGACAAATATTCAGATGGCTCACATGGTTCAGATTTGAAGCACAGTGACACCCCTGAAAGAATGAAAAATTCTCAGCAATGGCAAAAAGTATGTTACCTGGAACATGGATCACAAGACCTGTTAGTTTACATGCGAAATGCTGGGCAGGGGGCCCGTGTTCGTTGTTGCTCAATCTTTCCTTTCGTGGAATTTGTGAAAAGGTCTCTGATGATGACATGATGGTGGTTAGTGAGGTGGGGGTCAGCTGAAACATCTAGCTTCCTTTCCCTCCAGACTGCAGGCCACCGTTTTCTACATGCACAGTGCAACAATTACCGAGCACGTAAAAGACCCAAAGCTTAATAAAGTGAGTTATGGGTAAATAGCACAAGATGCAGAAAGTACTCATTAATACTTTGCAGCAATGGAGAGCAGAGGAGAGGGATAGATGTGTAAGTTGTGTGAGTTCATGTTAAGTAACATGCACTTGTCTTCAGTCCGACGTAGTGTGTGTGTGGGAGGGGTTTGTGGGTGGTGAATATCTTGACAACTGAAGCTAGTTTTTTAAAGACAGAGGAGCTCAGCCAAAAGTACACACCACCTTCGTGCAGAGGCGACGGCTGCACACAGTTTGACTCACAGCAGGACCTGCACCATGAGCTGTGACCAGAGATATCCATTCCCACAGGTGTTCCTTGTGGATGGAGGTGGAGGTCCACAGCACTCCACCCAGCCACCGAGTCTCGTACCCTGCTGGTCCTTCCCGCCAGCCCAGGAGAGGGTGAGGAGCCGTGGGAAGAGTTGGGGCTGCATGGGAGTCAGCCCCGGCGTGGCCCTGGTCGTGCTGATGCTCTTCCTGCTTGTGTTTGTGGCCCTGGGCTTTGAAGCCTACCAGATCAACAACATGCAGAAAGAGCTGAGACAGATGAGAGAGGTAAGGAGCCACTGGGTGTGTTGGGAGATGGAAGTGGGGAACATGAGAGAGAAGTTGGTAATTCTGTGAGCTTTTACTGAATTAATAAGCTAATGATGACTGCAGCAGTGTGTGGAAATGAAGAGTTGTGAGGTTAAAAGGAGAAATGTGCAACGTGCGACAGCAGAGTAAATAGAATATTAGAAGCATGTCAAGACGTAGTGAAGTGATGACTCTTTGCAAACCAAGTACAGTTGCCAACAAATAATAATGTTTTATATCAATAGTTTTCCTTTGCATAGACTATTGCTAATACAGTTTTAACGGGTGAAAAGGTGCAAATAAAAAAGGTGTGACTTCTCTGATCTTTGCTGGGGGAGGTGTAAGGAGGTGTAAGGTGGTGTAAGGTGGGAGAGTGGAAAACCCAGTTGGAAAGTTAACTGCAGAGTTCAATAAATTTGCTTTTCACTTTTCATTTGAAGAGTTATATACCTCAGCTCGGCCCTGACATTTAAAAATGCAAACCAAAGACTTAATTGTTCCATCTGTGGCCACTGGTCCAGCGAGACAGGATATCCTCTCTCGATCTTGTGTTCTCAGAAGAAAGCACAGAGTCTCAGGCATCTGTGTGATGTGGTATTGAGATCCCTCCGTTTCTCTTTTGTTTCACTTAAGGTTAAACCCGTGACCGAGTATAACGCAGCTCAGAAGCAAATTGGTAAGTGTAAACAGCTCTCACCAGACATGAATTATTCCCAACAAAGGAAAAGAAGAGGGGATGTGACTCTAATCTGGCGGTTGTTTCAGGTCTCGATGAACCTGAGGTGACTGGAGAAGAGGAAGAAGAAGCCAGACCTGCAGCACACGTGATGGGTAACATAATTATAAAAATGCAACCTTTAATATGATTCTCTATTCTATATGGGACAGAGAGAAGTAACCTCATTTCTCCCATCTCGCAGGGAGGATTGAAAAGAAAGAATTCCCTAAGACTTTGCGATGGGAGCCACGTGCAGGTCGGGCGTTCACATCCGGGGGAGTGGCGTACAAGTTCGAAGACGGTGCTCTGCAGGTCAACGAGACCGGACTCTACCACATTTACTCTCGAGTGGAGCTGATCTTTAAGGACTGTTCCCCCACATCCTCGTTTGTTCACTCTGTGTTCGTGAGGCGAGCAGGACGGCCCTCACCTGTGACCCTGATGGAGGCCCACAGAGCAGGTTTCTGTTCTCAGCAGCCGGGACACGCCTGGACCACAGAGAGTTACCTCGGCTCTGCCCTGCAGCTGCAGAAACACGACAGAGTTTTTGTGAATGTATCGCACCCCATTTATCTTAGTCATGCACATTATGCCAACTTCTTTGGTCTCTACAAGATCTAAAGAGCTGGGGGTTTGTGTTTCAGTGTCATACTTTTACTCCAGTGGAAGAATGTAAACTGCACTGATGTCTCAGGCAGGAGTGAATCTTACTCATCACTTTACCGAATGATTCCTATGTTCAATGTGATTCTTATGACATATCATAACTGCACTGAATAACATAATATGGAAGGGTCTGCAATGTTAGAGCCCAGAGACAATATTTCACACTTTATTGGCAGCTTTAAAATTGCTTTTGAAATAAATAGAGGCCATTTCCACACATATGCATAAACAAATATTGTGCCTTTCATGAACGCTGAGAATCCGTTAACACTAACGCACTGGTTTAGTTCTACCACCTTTTAAAATATTTATTTTAGTGTGCATCTGATGTGTCCAAGTGTGCTTATGAAGGTGTAAAAATGTTACATGATGGTTGTTTGGAAGTAAATAAAGAGATAATTTAAGTTGATTTTCATTTTGTGAAACAGGGAAATGTTATGTTAATGAAATCTGACCATGTTTAATGTTTGCACAGTCTGCCATCTAATGAACACCCACATGAGTTTTGTTCATGACCACTGGAAAATATTATAATAATAAGACACCAACTCGTGAATGAACTTGATTTCCATATATTCCGTTGAGGTACAACAGAGATTAGTATTCTGAAAGATGCAGTTAAACTCTCGAAAGTAGCTCAAATGTATGTGTATGGCGGGGGGGGGGGGGGGGGGGTCTGTTTAATTTAAAGTTAAAAAATTGCGTTAAAGATAACCAGAAACCAAAAGTTTTTCCAATTCAAAACCCAAAATGCCCTGTTCTTT
>JAVQJF010060585.1:0-47853 GCA_036023855.1 Gadopsis marmoratus
CACAGCCCATAATCAAACTGTGATGCTCTGTTTGTTCTGACACCTTTCTATCAGAACCAGCATTCACTTTTTCAGCAGTTTGAGCTACAGAAGCTCTTCTGTTGGATCAGACCACACGGGCCAGCCTTCGCTCCACACGCGCATCAATGAGCCTTGGCCACCCATGACCCTGTCACGGGTTCACCGGTTTTCCTTCCTTGGACCATGTTCGGTAGGTACTGACCACTGCAGACCGGGAGCACCCCACAAGAGCTGCAGTGTTGGAGATGCTCGGACCCAGTCGTCTAGCCGTCACAGTTTGGCCATTGTCAAAGTCACTCACATCCTTATGCTTGGCCATTTTTCCTGCTTTAATGTATCAACCTCGAGAAGAAAATGTCCACTTGCTGCCTAATATACCCCTCCCACTGACAGGTGCTATTGTAATGGTATAATCAATGTTCTTGTCAGCTTACCTATAGCTTACATATAAACTATCAAGGAACTCTGTGGACATTGCATTTTTGGGGGACTCTGCTTATCATTTTAATACTCTATGGGCTAGGCCTGTTCATAGAGAGGCAGGTAATTATAAAATGTGTATAGAGGTCGATCAGTTGTGTTTGTGTGTGTAGTGGTGACTACAGGTAGGCAGGTTATTATCATTGTGATCTGTGATTTCCACAGACAGAACTCTATCTATCTCTAGTCTATGTCTAAGTGTGTGCACACCAGTGTGTGAGTTTACTCTTGTGTAAGCATGCTCTCTCACATGCGTATGAACATTACATGCATGTATCCGTGCATGTGTGTGTGTGTGTGTGTGTGTGAGAGAGAGAGAGAGATAAAGAGAGCATGCCTCAGGGGTAAGCTGAGCCTCGGCGGGGTGAATGGCTCCAGTGTAGGACGACTTTGTCACAACCCCAGCCTGCTGCTCTTTGAATAAAGCAGGTCAAACAATGCTGACTCCTCCACTGTAAGCCAGCCTACAGTCAACCTGTTCTTTATTCCACCAACAATAGACCAGGTCTTAAGTTACGGCATACTAAAGCTGCCTCAGAAGAACTCTTGAAGTCTATAACTCCCATGGCCATATTTTCTATTCTATTTTCTTATGATGAATTCAGCATGCTTTGACACTTCTCTCTTCTAAGTTACAACCATGTCACGGAAGGTAACTGGTGTGAGCGGTAGAGCTGTAGGAGTAATCGACATAAAACAGGGTTTTAAAACAGCTACTGGCAATAGGTTCTGCATGTCAGGGCCAACTTTATCAATCTAATGTTCACATTCCTTTATGTGTGTATTCCCCTACAGTGACGGGAGCAAAAAGAAGATAATGAAATGCAACATTTTACCAAGGGCCACGATCCAGCGTTGATAATCTAATTGGCCATCTGTCTGTATGTAGATGAAACACTCCCACCGTGCATAGAAAGAAGCAAGTCTGTCAAAAGCTGTGGGAAACACAGGAAATGAGAAAATGTAAAACTATTGAATTAAAGGTGCAGCATCCACAAAAGAGCTCTGCACAATGTATCTAACTGTAAATGTTCATCATCATAATAGTAGTAAATGTGCAAATGCATCATATTATGTTGTTGCATTGTATGTAGCATAATATCATCTGATGATACTGAGTCTGTGATACAGTATAATGAACAGTTAATAAAAGAGATGTCAGTCACAGTTGTCAGTCACAGGAAACGGCTCTTGTTCGTGATAACAGATTGTTGCTTTAGGTGATTCATTCAGCTCTGTACTACATATTTCCACTTATTTTCATGTTGTAATGGCACTGTGTAATATACCACACAGTACCAACTGTACCAACAGATGGGTAATAAAAGCAGTGTGTGGTGCTTTTCAGATTCACATTGATTCAGACAAGTTGTAGTTTATGGACTGTGACAATGGAATTAAAACATTTTGCCCACGTTTACTCTAGGCCAGATTTGCTTTGCTGATTTATACCAAAGTCCCGAAAAACCAACAAAAGTGGATGTGTGAATTGTCAAGTTTCTTTGTCATGGAAAAAAAAACGTAAGATATAGCAGTCCCTTGAGTTTAAACAAAAAAAATGGAATTACAGAATCACTGTTTATTGAGCTTTGGATTTAGGAGGAACAATGCATATTCTGTCCTGTTTGTGAAACAGTGGCCCAGCTATTCAGCCTTGCGTGGAAACTGCTGCCACAAAATGCTGTGCCAGGGATGCTGATCAAAGCCATCCAGTCCTTGTATAACTGCACTGAGAGCTGCTTTCTCTGCAGTAGGGCAAACATGCTCTCAGTGGGCTTTGAGATCCACCAAGACTGTTCCTCGTCACCTACTCTACATGTAATTTTCATGGACATAGTCTCAAAGCACAGCCAAGGAGTAGAGAGTATATTCAGTTTGGTGACGTCTCAATTGCATTACTCTGCTGATGATGTGAATCTGTTGGCTGTCTGCACTGGGGCAGTTGCAGATGTTTAGACATTTTGTCAGCGCCTCCAAGTTGTAGGCAGTAAAAAGGCCAATTGCCCACTTTAAGTTAAGAGAGAGTTTCTGCCTTGAGTTAAGGAGTTGAAGATGTGAAGTTGCAAGTGATGGTATGTTTAATGGCGCATGAGATGGACAGCCAGATTGGTGTCCCGTGCATAGTCTTATGGCTATTTTTTTAGGTTTTTACTCTCATGGTGACATGAGTTTTGAGTTGGTATCTGAGAGCTCGGACATTCAGAAAGAGCTCTGAGATTCGCATTGAAAGGAGGTTGTTTTAAGTTGTTAGGCATCTGATCATGATGCTGCCACGCAGGAACACACAGGAGGAATGATGTATATCCCATCTGGCCTGGGAATACCTCGGATCCCCCAGGTCGAGCTAGAGGATGTGGCTGAGGAGAAAAACGTCTCGACTGTCAGAACATTTGCTGAGTTTTCTGCCGCCATGACCTGGACACAAATGGATGGATTTGGAATGAATCTATGTGCATATCTGTAACTGTTGGTTTGTTTCTTAAGGTGTGAGGCTCATCATTTCAGTCAAAACTAAACACATCTGTCTTTCTTTGTAGAGGAGTTCATTGTGGCAGCTCAGAGGTTTGGCCAGGTAACACCCATGGAGGTCAACATCCTCTTTCAGCTGGCTGACCTGTCAGAGGCCTGTGGGTAAGATGGACACAAAGTCGCACACAGCCAAACACAAAAATCATGCTAACTTTGATTTAATACTTTAATTTCGATAATGTCACAGTGTGTTGTTTTTGGTATACCTTACTCTTCTATATTTAATGTAGTCTAGGGGTGGATAAAATGATCTCTGAGTAAATAGTCATTAGAAATGGGGATATGATTGCCATGCATGTATAGACATTCGTTGCGTGTTTCACTGCGAACAGGCAAAGTTCAGAAAATTGAACCTGTGTTGCTGCAGTAATGAAGGAATAGCATCTCACAACTCAATTATACAGAAGTCATTAAACATTTTCCTCAGTCAGGCAGTTGTGCAGAGAAAGTCTATCCCACACTTGCCCCCCAAAGCGCACCTTTAGCCCCAGGGTCCATACCTCAGAGAGAGCAGCGCTTTTTTCCTTCTCAAACCTCTCCGCAGAGGGGTCAAAGAATCAGACATGACTAGATCAGTGCCAGAGAATCCTCTTTCAGTCCAAAACCAATCCAAACTCCCATTTATCTTTAAAAAAAAAAGGGCAATTCTAGTCCCTATGATCCGTGGCACACAACAACTGTATGCGTCTCACATTCCCCCACTTCCTTTGCGTCTGCCTCGCGGCCCGACCAGTGTGCTCATAATTTCTAACCCCGGCCTGAGACACCACCTGATTATTATTTCTGGGCAATGGGATACTTTAATAGCCCTCTCCACTCCCCTTGATTGGAGATGCGGGAGATAATAGCCCCAATATTCAGAAGAGAGGGTGGGGGGGGGGGCGGGGTGGGTTGCCGTTCCCCATTGCCTCAGCCTGGGAAATTTGGGGCCGTCATAGAGATGTAATGGAAAGACTCAAAGTTTTACATCCAAAGGTTAAATATCTTTGTTATACTTGGATGAAGGGATAAAGGAGAGGGAGTTGTCAGTTCCTATAGATCGGTTGTCTTACTCTGTCATGTCAAGTGCAGGTCTGTGTTTTTGAATGCCACAATATTTTCACATCGAACGATGGCAAAGTATCTGTAACTTCAGACTGATGGATAGTGCCTCCAAAGGTCATGGACTTGGTGATGCATTGATGAAATATTATAATCCTCTGAGAGTTTTTACAACAGTTGAAAGTTATTTGAAACCTCTCACTCTATCTATTTTTTCTTTCTGTCTCCCTCCCTCCCTCCCTCCCTCCCTCCCTCCATCAGACGTGTTGGTTTAGTGGACATTGAGAACATTGCTCCGCTGGAGGAAGGCGCCCTGCCCTATAACCTGGCTGAGGTCCAGAGACAGGTACAGAATATTAAGACTTGTTGATGTGTTTGGTTTCCTCTTCCACACTGGCAGCTCTTTTTTGCCCTCAGTACATTCTCTAGGGCTGGATGTCACCATGCCGATGACTAACATTTGATAATATAATTATGCATGTTGATATCTCACAGTTCACAAGTAATTAATAATCCAAACCACAGCATCTGTTTGATTTTTGATTTTGGGGTGAATTTCACAATTAATTAATTGAGACACCGTCTTAGACTTACTTGCGTGTGACAGGGGAAAAAAAATACAGGAGACACCGATCCAAATTCTGTCCGATATAAAGTGGAAAGTTTGCCCCCAAAATGCCAGTCGGCCAGGACTCGTCAGCCCTGCTCATTTTCAAAAGTTCATACCAAAGTTGTGTCCAAGTAACTTACCATCACAACGGGGGCCAAAGGGGAGAAAGCAAAGGGGCCCAGCACTACACAGACGCCAGTCCCACCACAATGAGCCACTTTAGGCCCTTGTGGTTTGGCCTCGGGGGCTGGCCGCCAGCTAGCTGGAGCTCTCTCTCATCTTTTGCTAGTTCTCTCCATTTCCTTTTTTGATCTACTTCTCTCGTTCACTCTCTCGCTCTCTCCCTCTCTTTTATTTCTCTGCATGTTTGTTGGTTCGCCTTTTCTCTCTTTATAGCCTGTTAACTTGTTCCCTCTTTCTCCCTCAAACATCGTTACAGTTAGTTTTGCCAAGTTTCGCCACTCATCAGGAATACTGAGCCGATGAGGATGGTAGAAGTGGAGACGGTTGCATTTAAAGTAGACATTTGGGCAGCAAGAAAGCTCTGGGGATGAATTTTAGAAGGGGGTGGGAGTTCACTCTGACAGGTGGACCTGTTCTAGATACTCCCATCCCCCTCTCTGTCACACACACACACAGACGCGCACATGCACATACACATACATACTTACAACACTCCACCCGCCCCTCTCCCCAGGGTCGAGAGGCCAGGGCTGGGCAGACCAGACAAGGCAACAGGTACATCAGGTGGAGGGGGGAGTGTGGCTAATGTTACTGTGTAGCTAATGCTGGCTACTAACACTCTTCTGCTCTTTGCATAGCACGGTGATGATCAAAAGGTCACTAAGATCACTTTAATTCCATTTTTATTTGACATATGCTCTTAAACACCAGCCTTCTCTGAGCTCTCTTGTCAGCAGTAAAAAATGGTAAACAGTGAATGTAAAGATGATCAAATATGTCAACAGATGACATGTATAGTTTTGTTCTTGTAGAAGGGCAATTAATGAAATATGCATATTTGAAAGAAGTCATTGTGAATTAAATGTTACATCTACACTATATATATTTGACATGTATCAGAAATTTAAAAAATTATCATTTAAGTAATTTATGCTTTTTGTGATAAGAAATGGTTAGGAAAATTTGAGGTGTAATTTCATCTGAAATTAATCTTTGGGACATAAGTATACATTATTAATATGTTAAATAAATTGCTCACAGAAATTGGACAAAACGGAACAGTCACATGAAAAGCAGATTGCTTTATCAGCTCAGTGCAATGAAACAGCAGTAGATATTAGTTAATAGTTTAATAATAGCCTGTTGTTGCTAAGAAAGCTTAATGTCTTCTGTATTTCTAACCATAACTCAGTAGCTTTGACTTTCAAAGTTTACTAACTCTGACCATTTGAAGTACTAATGTACCACCTAATCAGGGCTTTGTGTTGCATCCACCATCTATTTTATCTAGTTCTGAAATGATTAGTCTTCTAGCTGATTAGTCCAACAACAACAAAAAATCACAGATTTTGATGATTAATTGTTCAAGGAATTTATCAAGTAAAAATTCCAAACATTGTCTGGTTACAGCTTCTGTTTCTATATCAGATGGGCATTTTCTCACCAATTCTAACCTGTAATGGAGCTTGCTGGGTGGTGGAATTTAGATGTGTGGCATGCAGTGTTTTATGTTTTTTAGAGTCAGGTCTCTTTCTAGCTGCTAATGTCTTTATTGTCTCTCTCCCACTGTGTGAGCAGCAATTGGGCAGTGACGCTTCCCGCCCAGTCGTCATCCAGGTGGCAGAGTCAGCCTACAGGTTCACCCTTGGCTCCGTGGCAGGGGGTAAGAGTCATGCCCCATTGGCTCCCTGCATACCTTCACCCCACCGCCCACCCACTTACCTGTTTGCATGCCTACCTGCCCCCCCACCCTCTGCTGTCCTCATAAGAAAAGGGTGAGAGGGAGAGAGGACAATGGGCCCTCTATTGCCCTGTCCCTTGCTTAGAGTAACGGTTGCTCCCATGCTTAAAGACAAGTGCTCCCTCTCTTTCTTGTTCTCGCTCAATCTCTCTCTCTCTATCTTTTTCCTGCTCTTTACCATCCCTCTTTCTCTGTCCTGTCCCTCGCCTCTCTGCGTGCCATGGGAAAACCCTCCTGTGTGGATTCTTTTGTACCCGTGTGAGTGATCAGAAGAGGGAGGATGAGGGCGGGGGTGAAGGGTGGTGCCTAGGCCTTGTGTGTGACTTCGGACTCCCCACTGTTATTCTTCTCCTCCTCCTATCCCAAGGGAGACAGCTTAATAAGGAGGTATGGGTCTGCCATCCCTTCTTCTCTCTCGGTCTCTCTCTAATTAAGTCTGTCGCCTTGGGTCGGTTCTTTTTGTTTGTGTCCGTCTGATGGGCCGGAGACACTGGGACTCAAAACACTTTCTTTACATTACCCCCACAAACTTCCCCTTCCTCCTCCACCTTTTCCTCTTAAAGGGTCAGTTCACCCAAATCACAGAAATGTTTTCTCACCAATCTCCAGTGGTATTTAGCAGGTAGTTTGTTTTCCACCCCAATATATAATGGAGGTGAATTGAATTTTGTTTGCAGTGCTCATAGCACTGTAAAACATTTTCACATTACTTCTTTTTATAAGGTTTGCTAGTATGAGAGTTCCAGTTTGCATTACCAAACTCTCTTAACCGCACAAACTTGTCATAAATTGCTAGTTTCATTCCAATGAACGCCACCTCTTTATCAGTGGGTGCTTGTTCGTGAGATTTGTTGTATTCACAAAAATGTTATCGGAGTAAAAAAAACGAGAATTTCACACCGCAGAACTTCCAATTCATGCTGTCGGACGTCAACAGACGAAGGCAAAGCAAATTTTGCAGTCTGTGTAGTTTTGTTAGAAGACCAGAAACAATTAGGAAATATTGATACAGCTTCCAATTACGTGTTATCAGAGCAGAGCTGTGACAGAAATAAAGAGAGAATTGTTAGACATGAAGTCACGTAGATGGAGGAGAGAAAAATAAACAGTAGCTGCTGTTATGTCAGCTGTTATAATGGAGGATGTTCTCCTGGACAGCGACATGCAGCTGAGTCAGCTTTTGGAGTGAGAGGGTTTTCCGAACAACTACTATACTGTATAAGTTGGAATATTTATGTTCACTTTAGTTATTATTTTTTATTTTGGCATCATTTGCCACTTAAGAAAAAATCTATTCATACGAGTGGTTCTTGCATAAGCCCATTGTCTCGGTTAACTTTAGTTTAGAGTAGCTTAAAGTCATTATCATCAAATATTCTATAACAACACTATTTTCTCTTCACTCCCACTCATCTTTGTCTATAGCATTTTGCAATGTTTAATTATTATTATTTTTTTTACTGTTGTCTTCACTTGCAAAACACAAAGATGCAGGCACAAGTGATATATATGGTGGCAGTAAACCACATAAGTGAATATGTATATCGAAATAAACAAACAGTACCCTTATAAAATTTGACCCATATCTAAATAAGCATTTTTTTTAATACTCTGTAGCCGTGGGTGCCACAGCAGTGTACCCCATCGATCTGGTGAAGACACGCATGCAAAACCAGAGGAGCAGTGGCTCCCTGGTGGGAGAGCTCATGTACAAGAACAGCTTCGACTTCTTTCATGAAGGTGGTGCGCTATGAGGGCTTCTTCGGCCTTTACCGAGGTCAGTATGCATGAGCACAAATTTAAACCGTCAGTTAATTTAATGTCAAATGTCCACATACTGTTAGTTCTGCTAATAAGTCGTGGTTGCAAACTGTACAGTTGATACCATCGTTGAGTTCTCCATGTAGTATTTATCCTGCATTAATAGGGCAGCAGCTGTTGTAGCTTACAGTATATGTGCTGGGATGTTTATTATACTTTCAATTTAATGCATCACTTGTACTTTCCAGATCTTTCCAACACCATGGTGGTTACCATGGTCATGCTGGAGAGCAGTGTACCAATATAGGTTTAACATAGAATACATGTTATTAAGTCAGAACTAACATAAATTGGCCAAATGTTTGTATTTACAGACAGCTTTCAGGGAAAACATTTCACAGGCAGTCAAATTCGCAAAACAGGTTTTGGGAAAATTAAAAGAATAAGAAAGAAGAAGTGAGTAGTAGGGACAAGAGAAGAGAAGGTAGAGGAGACGAGAGTAGAAGAAGTGTAGGGTGGACGGAGGGCGGTGTTAGTCCACCTCTCTGTTGACCTGTGTCCTTTGAAGTGATTACCGGCTGGCTGGGGACTTTCAGAGCAGGACAATGAACATCACACGCAAAGCCACATACCTTTAGGCCTGTGTCACGATGTGGTGATGTCGCATGTCTGGGCTTACACACTTATACAAGCACTCACATAGACACTGAGCAGAAGCACAAGTATGTAGGCGTGGACACACGGACATGCAGGCGATTTCTTGGGCATGCAGGTACGCACATACCAGGGCACGACATCACTAATGACTACCTGCCCTGTCTTCAGAAGCCGGGGTTAGGGTGTCTGTGTTGCTATTGTTGGGGTCGGATTGAAAAGACGTCCCCTGGAAACGGTGGCGGGGCCTTTTTAAAATCCCATGATTTTGATTGACAGAACCGGGCTCCCAAGAGGAAACTTGAATGCTTGAATTTCTGTGGGAAACACAAAGGACAAGTGGAATGGCTTCACAGACACAGACACAGACAGGCCTGGCTCCAGATAGATGGCCAGACAGGTATCCTGACAGCCAAACTGTAGTTATGTAATATAAGTTCAAAGTGCCTTCACAGAAAACCTCTGAGAGAAGAATGTGGAATCATCAGAGCAAAATTGGCACAATTACTAATGTAGTATGATGCCGGATCTCTCATAAACAAAGCGGCACAATAGAAACAGGAGCATTTTTCAGGGTTTTTTTTGAATGGGATGATTTTACCAAAAAAATCAGGTGTATTTTCCTATGACCTCTTGTGTGTCTGCACATATATTCTGCGTTGAAGAAAGTAGAAAAAATTATTTTGGTTTGCTTTATTCCGAGGTCCTTTCGCCAAGTTCCAAATTGAGTATATGATTATGTGTGTGTGGCCTTGTTTCACACAAACTCTACATTATTAACTGTGTTAGTTACTTTAAGGAAATGTGTGTGTGTGTGCGCACTTCTTGCCTTGGGGCTGGGTAGGGGGCCAAGTTTCATTGTGCCCTGTTGTGATTATTTTGTTTATTTTTATCCTGCTCTGGGTTGTAATTGAGGTCTGCGTAAACCTTTGGTTGGTTTGTTTTATGCTCTACTCTTTCTTCCTATTCTGGGAAGCAGTTTCTCTCTCTTCATCCTCTCTTTTCCCCTTCTTCCTCGCTCTCTCTTGTTGCTACTCTGATGTCCCCACACTCCACATCAATAGATTTCATTAGCATCTGGAGGATCTTGCAGAGTCAAACGCATGCAGCGGGAAGCCACACATCATGTGGCGTGTGTGGAAGTGGTATATGTATGTATGTATTTGTGTGTGAGTGAGTAGGGGTACCACAGCCCTCTTCTTTTCTAATCATCTCGTCGTTTTCTAATCATAGGTCTTGTACCACAGCTACTGGGTGTGGCGCCCGAGAAAGCCATAAAGCTCACAGTAAGTCGCTGCGTTAGAAAGCGCATAGACACATGCATGCACATTCTCACAGACAGAGATCCACGAGGCTCTTATATGGATTTTCTGTTATGCGATACTACATGCATAGCACACAAATAGATGACCTACTATATAGTTACATGCACATAATTCCTGTATTCCAGCAACTGTCAATCAGGCATCTTGATAAAGCACATTTACAGCATTTAATATTTACATAAGCATAACTGTTAATGCTGTATGCTTGTCAGTACCACAGATGTAAAGTTATAAACTCATGTTGTGAATTAAAACAATGTTATCATTCAGTCTAAATAAAACATTGTGATTAGTAAGTATTTATTCTATACATTTTCCTCTTCTAAGACATTGTACACTGTATATTGACTTTATATTCATATCATGTTCTACTATATGTTTTAAAAATCCTTGGCCTGATATTATAACCTTTTGTGTTTATAGGTGAATGACTTTGTGCGAGGAAAGATCAGACATCAAGATGGCACAGTCCCGCTGGCAGCTGAGATCCTGGCAGGTGGATGTGTAAGTGTCAAGTCAACTGTTAACATTTCTCACATTTTGACCTAAATCTCTTCTACGACTTCTATGACAGTGTACCACGGCCACAGATATTTGCAACAGTGTGCAAGCGCTTTGCTCAAATACAGTCAACTTTACATTTTTCAGTATTCACTTTTTTTTTTGCAAGCCTCCCTCTCCATCATCCTGGCTCTTCAAAGTGGACTGTGCTGAAATGATGCAGTACAGTATACAGACAGTGTATACAGTACTGAGGCAGCATACTTCTCCTAACTATGTTTACCTGTTTTGAGTGCCGCCCCTCTAACAGACACAGATCTGTTTGGAGGCCAGACGCCGCCATTTGTTGATGGAACGTGTGAAGATCACACATGAAAGCGCAAATGTGCATACTGTACATGCTCGCAGGAGTGTGTGCATAAATGACAAACAGAAGAGCATACATGTGCACGGACACACACACACACACACACATACAAGGAGGAAAAGAAGATTGACAGCAGCTGCTACCTGAGACTACCCCCCACCCCACTCACCAGTCTGTTACCTGCTCCCCTTCCATCATAGGTTTTGATCACTGGGCTGTCACAGTCTACCCCCAACGCATGTATACGCGCACGCGCGCGCGCACACACACACGCACACACACGCACACAGAGAGTCCACCAAGGCTGGCAGCATTAGCCTGACCAAATGAAAGAAGGTCTTTCACACAACCCTCTTTTGATGCTGATCACTAAAGCAAAGTATTTCAGGATACACAAGCCATTATGTGTTTAGCTCCACTCAGGCACATTCAATTGACCTTACCAGTTCTAGGAACATGTTTAAGAAATGTTTTAGCATGGTACATTTGCCGTAATTTTGATTTCCATTTTGGATAAAGATTTGGTTTTGTGACGGAGACAAAAAAAATGAAGAAAGCGTAGCAACTACAGGGAAGCAAATGTACAGTACTTAAGAAATGTTCTGCACTGTACTGGGTGTGAAAAGTAGTGGTTACCTCTTTTTTATACAACCCATATGGATTGAGAAGCAGAACCATAACAGATGCACAGGGAGAGGATAAATGCAGAGGAGTGGAGTGTGGATGGATGGATTTTTCCTCTTTTCCTCCGTGAGCTGTCATGACAGCTCCTTTCATCCTGGCTGAGGCCCCGGTGTTAGTGCTGGCACTGCACTCTGCCTGCCACTTTATCTCTCACGCTCACACACACACACACACACACACACACACACACACACACACACACAGTCGAACCCTCCTGAACCCTGTTTTAGTGAGGCTCCAGCCACACCACATGAAATCTGTTTATATCATTTGGGAGCTGTGAAAGTGTTGGTTTGGACCACAGTGTCAGCCTCAGGTCCACAGTCTCTAAACCAAAAGACAGAAGGCGAGATAGATGGAGAGAACGGGGGAATGGTCATGTTGTATGGTTGCTTTCTGTGTCATAAACGTATCTCAAAGCAACTTCTTTATCTCCTCTAATGAGCTGTTTTGCCTCCTCCTTTTCTCTGCTCCTCTCCTCACCACCTCCTCTTGCACCCTCTTTTTTCTTTCTCTAAACCCGTGGCTCAGCACCATTAAGCTCCAGTGCGGGTTGCCAGTTTCTAATGATTATTTGGTAAGAATGGCATGCTCCGTCGACTGAGCTGGCTGGATGCTTATCTGGCAGTTGCTGGCCTGCATTTTAAGACTTAAGTTACACAAATTACTTACCGGGTCATTGCTGAGAAGGAGGAGTGGGGTAAGACTGAGAGTCAAAATATAGTAATACTTTGTTCGTGCTCATTGTGAATGTATCACAGTTAGCATGGTTGGTTTAAGTCTTTGTAATGGGTTTCTTATTCAGGCCTGATGTTAATTATGAAAACATTATCAGAGAATCTAATACACACACACACACACACACACACACACACACACACAGAGACAGACAGACAGACAGACAGACAGACAGACCTGCACATATAGCATGAAGGGTGTTAAGTACAAATGAAAGTGCGATTGTTATTTATAGTTAATGCCTAATGTTTTCAGTAGGTGCTAATCTGCATGGCCGTAAGTGAGTGGTTGGCAGATTTGTGTTGCGGGGGGGGGGGTTCCTTAAATGTTACTAACCCCTTCATGCAGCACACACACATGCACACACATGGCCAGGAGCTGTGATGCATACATAAGGTGCTGACGTCCCAGGTTTCTAAGGATCACCTTGCCTTGTAATTACCTGGGAATCATGAGAGAGCCGCCAATGCTGTCACTCCATAATCACAACCCTCAACCTCTCTGCCTCAACCTCGACCTTCCCTCACTTCTCTTGTTTTGACTACTCGTCTTTCTGTTTCTGTCTCACCATCTTTCCCTCTCTCATTAGCTCACTGTTTATTTGTCTGTTTCTCTCGTTTCTGTTGGTCTCCCTCTCTTTCCCGGATGTTCAAAGTTTTTTCAGAGTTATTTTTCACAGCAAAGTAGGAATTGTGGGATGGTGAAGCGCCCAAAAAGCTCTGCATTGTCGATCCTTTTATCTCACGCTGTCAGGTCTAATTGTCAGCTCATCTCTCTGAACAATGTTGTTGTTGTTTACTCTCCTTGAGTAAACAACGCCTCCATCTCCTCCATCTCCAGTCTCATTAGTATCCAATTGAAGCAGCCAACACTGCTCGGGGCCCGGAGCCAATAGCCTCTTAATGCTCGCGCTATTAGCCAGCATGTAATCAACTAGGTTATTTCCATAAAACAAGTCATAAAGAGTTAGCTGTGACATGTAGCAGCTTTAGAGCAGTAGCCCTCCTGCTATTTGCAGCCTCTCATTGGGTCTGGAAGGGAAGCTGTAGCCCACTATGTTCTGTCTTATTTAAAAAGTGGCTGCACACACCTTCAATGAGACTATTATGATCTCTGTGTCTCCCTTCTCACTCTCTTCTCTTAGGCAATATATGGCAACACTTAAAACTGAGGGACATTTATTATAAAATATGCCCATGTTTCAGATTAAATCTTGATGCATTCCCGTAAGGCAAGAGGCGACAAGCACAATCCATCATTCATAAGGAAGCGAATGAAGCACGGGGAGACGAGGAGAGAAACAACAACAAACAGACCAGGCCTATTTAAGACAGAAATGGCACCATGGCAACCGATTGCTATCTAATTGCGATGTGCCGCCCTTTCGCGTGTATCTACAGTAACCACTGGCAACCGTAGCAAGAGCGAGACAATATTGGAGAAGACGAGGGAGAATGTTTGAGAGGGGGTCAAAGTAAGAGAGGGAGAGACGGTACTGGAAAAAGACATTCAGAAGGAAGAGGGTGAGAAACAACTGAAGGACCATGGAAGACACAGATGTCCAAAAAAGCCCACTTTCCAAATAAAAATAAAAATGGTGACTGACTAGACACAGTTAACCATTTGTCTTGCCACAACCCCACCACAGCAGCTACCTCTTATATTTAAAAGCCCTGCTGACCTGAAAGGCACAGACACCGGTCTGAACTTGCTACAGTATCGTTGCCCTCCCCTCACAAGTACAGGTTTGGAGAATGGTGGGAAGTAAGAGGTTAGAGAGAAAAAGAGAAGTCAGAGTCCCCGCAGGGTCTGTGTGATGAAGACATACAGCTGACAGACTTAACTGCATCAGCTGGATTTCCCGATACTCTCCTGTACTCTCCTCCTCTTTACGTGTTTGTTTTGCAGCTGGTTGCTGAGGTGGCACTATTGTTAAGTTGCATCATAAGACAGATAATAGTTACATTTTCAATCTTGATTGTATTGTAATGTGTGTATTATTTTTTTTTCATTCAATCGATGTGTTATGTTGAAATAAACACTTCATCTTTAGTGGAACTCAAAATCTGATATTAAACATAGACAAAATTAAGTTGAAATTGGGTGTTATTTGCGGCAGCTAATATATTCAAGTCAGTTCTCATGTTTAACTTAAGTATCCAATCCATTTCTCTCTTCTTGAAGTTCATACTATTGATTTCTTTTTGTCTTTGTGTTCCTCCAGGCTGGTGGCTCCCAGGTGATCTTCACCAACCCTCTGGAGATTGTAAAGATCCGTCTGCAGGTGGCAGGAGAGATTACCACGGGGCTGAGGGTCAGCGCCCTGTCTGTTATCAGGGACCTAGGCTTCTTTGGACTTTACAAGGTGAGAAATGTTGTTGGGGTCAGAGGTGCATGTATAGTTTATTACACACAATGCAAGTGGACACTAAATTCTTATGTATAGCTGATGTAGTTGTGTGGTTGCGCTGATATGGAGCTGTTTTACTCATTGTTTTAATGCTGTTTGACCCCGTGCCTGAGCCACAAAGTGCCTTTTTTTGACCCGTTTACATTAATTTTTTTGGACAATATATTTATTAGTTTTCACTTTTACATCAAATAGAATATGGATACATTATGAAATCCACAAGAGAAAGTACAAAAGACTAAAAGATAAAAACACAGAACACCAGCTCAGATTCATACAGACAATACCAGAGGTTGCAATTATAATGTGCAATAACAACAATCAAGAAAACCCTTGCAACATGATGGCAGAGACGCCAGGCTCTACATACATCAGATAGGGTTCCCAAATTTTAAAGATTTGGTCTGTTTCTGAATGTAATATAGTTGCACTCTAATGGCACTAACTCAAACAGCACTCTCTGCCAGCCTGTAACAGTTGGTACTTTTCAATGAATCAACTGCAATACAATTTTCTTAAGTAAAAATACAGTACAATCTCTTATTGTTTTTCAATGTTACATATCTGCTTGGGAGACCGTGGGGATGAGGTACACTGGTTCCAAGAAATATAAAGCACGTATCAGAGTGCAGTTTTCCTTATTGAAATACAAATACATTCGATTCACACGAGACTGTAGGGTTTCAACGGTTAATTTTACTCCTTCTGACGTGTCTACCGTCAATGCCAAAATCCCATTGGAAATGTCTTGTGGAGGTCAGCGTATTTGGGCTCGTGGTACAAATTTTTGACGAGACCATCCATCCATTTTCCTCCGCTTATCCGAGGCCGGGTCGCGGTGGCAACAGGCTAAGCAGGGTTATCCAGACTTCCCTCTCCCCAGCAACACTTTCCAGCTCCTCCTGGGGGATCCCAAGGCGTTCTCAGGCCAGTTGAGATATATAATCCCTCCAGCGTGTTCTGGGTCTAGCACGGGGCCTCTTACCAGTTGGACGTGCCTGGAAAACCTCTAAAGGGAGGCGTCCAGGAGGCATCCTTATCTGGTGCCCGAACCGCTCAATTGGCTCCTTTCGATGGAGACCTATGATCTGTCCTCCTTCCCCAACACTCACAAACCTATCTTTTCATTTTGTCTCATTTTCAGCTCATGTATAAGCATGTAGCTGATTAATGTCTGTCCCAGGAGTGATGATGGGAGCTGCTTTGGTTAGAACATTCACTTTGAAACAATCAAGTCATGCTTTTGAAAAGACGGAAGAAATGAACTGTGAGGAGTTCAAAATCAGTCCACTACAACATATCAGTCAGAGGGTATTAAGACATGAAGTACTTTGATGATAGTACTTCAGTTTAATCACATTTATCTTTAAATGTGAGGTACAGTTGTGGATGAAGCCCAAAGCCATATTTTATGTAACGCTGACTTCAAGTTAGATTTGATGCCACTAGATTAAATCAGTTCATTGCCAGATGTCCAGTATCCATTCTAATTGTATTTTTATCAGCTTCACAATTTCGCAACAATCCATTACTTCTTATTACTCTTATGACTAAATCATATTACATTTTTGTATGAATTATTGTACAACTATACATATTACCTTACCCCACATCAGCTGTAATATAAATCAACAATTGCATGTAGTCTCCTGTTCAAGAACAAGAAAAGGCACAATTTATGCTAAAAGCTGTATTTAACCTTAATTGCCATAATTGGTTTTTTTCCAGTGGCACAGGGCTAAAAATTACAGTGCACTGTTTGAACATATTAGGGTTGTATGATATTATTCACCCAACACATTGTGAAGCAAGCGTGAAAGATTATAGAGCCATAAGGGGATAATATAAAAATATTGTTACGTTGGTGTTTTAAACTGTATTTCCTGTACTTTTGTAATCATTATTCTTATACATATTATGACTTCTAACATCTGTCTGTTTTGTACCAGTGAGGCGCACAGCCACATAATGTCTTTTGCATGGTACCAGTTAGACAGGAGAGCTGTAGGAGGGAATGAATGAGTTGTGGCTACCGCTAACATCAGCAGCTCAACTGGCTAGACAAGGACATTAGCCCTCGGGGTGAAACCAGAGGATGTCTAATTAAATTACATCAAGAAGTCCTAATGGAGCATGGCAGGGGGAGATTCTGCTTCACCTGTAAACACAATCAACTGTGAAAATGTCAATCTCATACCTGCGGTTGTATTATTAATTTGCAAGTAAGATGATGGCTCTAGTAAAGTAGTAAACAATTTTTCAATGAAGATCTAAACTTCCTTAGACCGGACTTAACTTTTGATAGTCTGATTATTTACTACCCTGGATCGAATCACTCAGGTTTGTCTGTGCGGTTTTCTTCCTGTCAGCTGATGTGATCAGCTGTCAGCAGCACAGACAGCTTCCATATAAACCTTTTGTTTCTGTTAACAAGGCTGTAATAGAATGTGGAGCCTCCCCTTGTCTCTGTCTACCTGTCTACATGTTCCTCTGTTTGTGAGGTTGTGCGCTCACTCCTAGTAATTTACGACTTTGTTGCAGTGTGGATGTGTGTGTGTGTCTCTCCATAAAGCTACTGTCTCCATTCAACTGTCTGTGAGAATGCTGCTCAATGCTGCATTGCCCATGAGTGTGTGCATGTTCGTGCACATACTTCATTATGTTCGTCTCCTGGTCCATGCATAGAGAGGAGTGCATTGAGAAAGCAGCAGTGGTGGTGGAGGCGGGTGGGAGGGTGGGTAGAAGACGAGCTCCAGCCTGCAAGCCCCAGACGGGCTGGCTCCGGAGGGGCTGCACCCAGGCACAGAGCTGCCTTTGTCAGGGTAATTATCCTGACGCTCACCCTCCACTGGTGGAGCTACCGGTTGGTAGGGTGGCTAACGTACTAGCGCCACCATTCATCATTGGGGGAAACTTGTCAGTGTAGGAATATCTACCCAGATGACATTTCATGTTTATGGACTTGTTGTATTCAAGGTTTTCTTGTGTGCGTTTCATTTTCTATGCACACGCTCTCCCTCTCGGCCGCCACTCTGCCACTGCATTACTCAACCCAACACCACTACCCCGATATTAAGGTTTCTCGCCCCAGTCCCTGTGACGCTGCTTGTCTGTCCTGCCTCGATAGAATCTCCCAGCTTTCAGCAGCCGCTTGGGCCCCAGCCAGCGAGCAGGAGGGACAGGCAGACAAGAAGTGCCAGAGGAAAGAGAGAGCCCAGGTATCTGCCAATCCTCTCTCTCTCTGTGTGTGTGTGTGGGAACCAAAGGATTATCCCATAGGAGTTAAATGAAGCCTGTCCAAAACAGGGAGACACTGCCCAGCTCTTTAAACGCCTTCTGTTGACTGTAGTTGCTGTATGAAGAAGGCGGCAGTGGGCCAACAGGCTTGAAATACAGCAGGAAACTCAATAGGCCTGATGATATAGTGTTGTTTACAGTGGCAGACAGGGAGTCATCTTCGTCAGTCAGTCTGTCTTTCTCTGCTTTTCCCACTGTATTTTTATTTTTTTATTTTTCTGTCAGCTTTGCCTTTGGAGCTGCCTCTCTTACCTGCTGCTGATGATACACATCATTAGCATATGGAGAGACATGATTTGTCTGGCATGTTGTGGTCAATGTAGTTCACTCTGCCGCAAGAGTTCCAGGAGTCTATTGGAAGTACTTTCTTTGGCGGTAACATCAGGCGAAGCTTGACTATCTGGTTTGTGAACAGACTGGAAATGTTGTGGCTATAAAAAAACAATCCATGTTTAGAGACACGATCACTCATCAATCTCTCCTTTCTGAGGGTTTAACTCTAACCCAATATAATGACCTAAAACCTCTCCCTTTCTCTCCGACTGTTTTCCTCTAGGGTTCCAAGGCTTGTTTCCTGCGGGACATCCCATTCTCAGCTATCTACTTCCCCTGCTACGCCCACATCAAGGTTTACCTCACTGAGGAGGACGGAAGGATAGGGCCAGGCAAGATGCTGTTTGCTGGAGCGCTGGCAGGTAAAATACTTCCATCCCTCCATCCTTTATACTCCAACTATTAGGTTTAGAGACAAAAATTAGTTTTAAGTTTCTGCAAGAATTTTACTTGCGGGACCCTCGACTAAATATCCAAAGCACCTATGTGCGCTTTCTGGAAAACATTTCTCAACGTATTGAATGTTTTGCCTATTTTCTTCTCTGTAAATGGCAAAAATACATCGTTTTTTATTCTGAACTGGTAGAGGTACTTTAACCATCTCTCTGCCATAACTGATGCCAGTATGGACATTTAAGCAGGCCTTAAACAATATACAATATGTGTAGCATGTAATAAAAATGTATATGGGTTTGTCAGGTTAAAGATAAAGATAAAGATAACCTTTATTAATCCCACAGGGGGAAATGTACTGTAACAGCAGCTCAAAACTCAGACAACCATGTTCTTGTGAAGACATTAGCGTTCATTTGTAGTCGTTTGTGGCCACCTGGTAAGTCCGATATTTATTTTAGCTCTGTATTTGGTCTCCACCAACCACTGGAGGACAAATCTGGCTCTTCAGCTGCTAAATGCTGCTCTGTGTTTGCTAAGTAGATGCTAACTGTCTGCCATTTGGTGGTGGGCAGGTAGCATGCAGTGAATTTTCACAGCTTTTTTGCTGAAAACAGCACTGACGAGAGCGGTGAAAGTGGACCAAAACAATAAAGTTGTGGGCTGTAGAACCAAAACAATGAGCTGAAAGACACTAAACGCTTTGTAGAACTGATGTAGACGACGAGTTGGATTATAATTCTCTGTGGGTTCATCACTACGAGTGGCCCCTTTTACGTACAAGTAATGTGATCCATTGTTGCTATCTTTGGTGAGACTTTGTTCAAGAAGCAGAAAAAGTCATTGAGATCTCAAACTTTGTAATCAGCTCTGTTACAATATAAAATACCTTTTATTACCTGTCATTACTAATCTCATGATGCCATGTACAACCATTTGACATGTGGTTTCTTTGCAGTTAATTTTACTTAGACTCTATGACCCCATGTTGCCTTTTTCGAGTGTGTCCATAAATTGAAAAACAGTGTTTTGTCTGAAAGAATATTAGACCATTCATAGTGAGCCAAAAAGCTTCGATCCCTGGGGCAATGTGTGGAGCATTGAAGTTTATGAAATGAAATCTTTGGTCAGGTCCCGTTTTGAACAAAGTGTGAGAGGAGGTCTCACTCTGCACTCTGCAGTAACAGTAGCAGAGTTTGGAAGCCAAGCAGCCTCTGACCGCAGGCTCCATGGCGGTAGCTGCTAATTAGAGCAGTGATCGGGGACTGGGGTTTTGGAGCTCTGCAGCAGGGGAAGCGCCTCAGATGCCTGCCAACCAGGCTGACAGGGAGGCTTTCCAGTCCTAATATATTGTACATGCACGTACACACACACACACACACACACACACACACACACACACACACACGAAGGCAAGCACGCGAACATGTCTGTGCATACTTTATGCATGTTCACCCTGCAAGAATGCATACAGTCCTGTCTACAGGCTACTCATAATAACAGTGAGCAAAGAGGACCGACATCCACTGATGAATTAACAACTTTACCCTCTGCATGACAATATGATCTATCCAAAGCAGAGTTTTAATATTGGGTTTATCCCTAAAGAAAACACTAATAACAGCCCAGCACTCCCCTGCCAAGTTAAAAGGCTTTAGAACATTTGCATAAAGGACTTAATATTTGTTTTGAATCCTCAGATGTGTCAGCAGCACTCTCTTTTTGACACAGAGGAGCTGCACATAAAAAAATCATAAATCCTGCCTCCCTCCTCCATTTTTACTCTGGGTTCTCACCACAAGACTGGCAGCCACGGCCCACAGACTCCGGGCTGAAACAAGCCTCATGATTTCTTTATTTTTTTTTCGTTACTTCGACACATTTATCATCCTTCTTTCACATATATTTATCAGCGGTTACAGCATTCTGGCAATTAGTGTTCTACAGTCAGCACAGGAAATTGAATTACACGTTCAGTTTGAACAGCATTATTTAGCTAGGCATTACTCTGTGAAGAACATAGTGTTGGTCATCTCTAACTCGCATACAGAGCTGAAAGAGTTATGGAGGGAACGTTTGGCCTTATTCGCTGTGAGGTGTAAGGAATGTCCGTGTTGTATCTGGCACAATATTAATGGTCTAATTATTCCTAATGTTTTTTCCGAATTCCTTAAATGTGTTTATTATATGCACTGGTTTTAAGATTTTAAACTGTAACATGTAACTTTAATAATTGTTTCAATGCCCATCAAAGGAAATAGAAATTGGAAATTAGCTTTGGCTGTACCGTATACGCATGTACAGTACATCAGACGCTGCTTCTTGTCAATGTTTCTCTGTACCTTTTTATAATAAATATGGTCCGGTCAAACATTTTTGTCCATGACAGGGTAAACTAATGTTTTCATTTTAGTCATGCATAGCTGATTGACAGAAAATGTATCTGCAACTACCTTTAAGTCACCTTTTTAAAGCAAAAAAACATTGCACCTTCACTGGTTCCATCATGTTAAATATGAGTATTTGCTGTTTTATATAAGTGTCAAAGGCACCCTGTAGAGTTTTTGACTCCTACTCTCACAATGGAGCAATGTTTTAACGAATGGGTCCTCGTTTTTGTTTGTATCGTGCACTCTCCTCTCCTCTCCTCTCCTCTCCTCAGTTCAGTGCAGGTGGTCAGTCTCCACCGGGTGCCAGTCTGCTACCTAATGCTGAGTTGATTAGGCTTGCTGAATAGCTCGTTTGGCTGTTACAAAAACCAAGAAGTCAGAGTAAATCGTCAAGAGGGCAGTTGATGGTAATGACCGTGCCATCAATGATTGAGTCCTGAAGTGGCTGGAGTGGGGGCTTTGCAGTCACTCCCTTCAGTCAGCCAGTCACTTTCGCCGGCACACGGGGCACAGTGTGCATTGCTCTCATTACCGTCCATTGTCTGGCCCCTTTCAAACGTCTGTAAGGAAAGTGGGAGAGAGAGGAAAGGAAGAAAAAAGGCACAGATTAAATAATGGCCTCGCTGGTGGTATGGATTGGTTTATGGTGAAGTGAGAGGAACTGGCCCCTACTTGTGTATAGTGTATGTATGCAGCACACTTGCTGCAAGATGGTCAAGATCCAAGATGACGTGTTTTTAAAAAGAGGGAACAAAGAGAGCTAAAGCCACTCTATCAGAGGCAGTTACGATGATACGCAAGACTTAATTCGGTCGCTGATGGTTGCTTTCTGCAAATCATCTCATTTGTTTGGGTCTGACTTTAAATTTGTGCACTGCTTAGAATCAAACACATCCAGCTGTTTGTAAAAAAAAAAAAGAAAAGCGTCACACGATTAAACAGCTCTTGCATTCTTCTCCACAGGCATGCCAGCGGCCTCTCTGGTCACCCCAGCAGACGTGATCAAGACCAGGCTACAGGTGGCGGCACGTGCAGGTCAGACCACCTACAGCGGCATGGTGGACTGTTTCTGGAAGATCCTCAGAGAAGAGGGACCCCGTGCCTTCTGGAAAGGAGCTGAAGGTAATGTTCACTGAGGCCAACATCTATTGATGAAGAGAAGAACTGTACACACACACACACACTTTTAGTTAGTAACAATAACTATTTATATATATTAAAGTGCTTTGACAGACAAGACAGACAGTATCTTATTAAAATATCTGAACAATGGCCTCTTACTGTGCAACCACCAAAATCCAAATAGGAGAAGCTCTGAATTGATAAAAAATAGTTGATTTTGAGTCACTCTCAGTTAACACCATACGCTCACAGAAATAATATTTACGTGCAGGTGCCAGGCTACACACAGGCTGTTGGCTTGGTCATTCTCCACCGCCTTCATATGTGTGTCCCATTGTGACCTTGGGACAGATGTTCCTGTACAGCACCCTGCATGCATATAAAAAAAAAAAGAAAATCCCCCTCTCGCCCCTTCAGGCGGTCTGTCTGTCTAGTTCTTGTGGAAAGCACGATAACCATTTTAATCATCATTCATTATTTGGCCTTTTATTATTAGATTGATATAAATGTACAGAAATAGATAATTATTGTTGTTGTTGTTGAGGAACTTCGGGCCCCTCACTGCTGAAACCAAACCTTGATTATATGCTTGAGTAGATTGGCGTCCATGTGAATTTAAAAGAACCCATTTCCACCCCTTCGTGCAGCGCGTGTGTTCAGATCCTCGCCTCAGTTTGGAGTGACGTTGCTGACCTATGAACTTCTGCAGCGCTGGTTCTATATCGACTTTGGAGGACAGTGAGTCTCATTTTCTCTTGCAAACCTTCCAACAAGCGTAGTTGGCCTGTTTTACTTCCTGTTGTTGCTGTCATTACAAAACTCTAGACCACCCCTTCCCCTAATCTATCAGCGGAACAATATAAAACACACAGATGTTTCTTCTTGCCTTTGTTTTTTGAAGACAGAATACGACAGCTAGTCCATCCCGTTGTCAAAGACCACCTCCTTCCAGAACAATAGGGTTAATAAAAACAGTGGCTGCTCTTGGTGTTCTCCCTCATCTCCCAGAGAGAAAGAAAAGCCACAAGACCAAAAATAATTTCTGTGCACATTAGCTGATAGACTGTCACATCCAGAGCTTTGAGTGAGGGCTTCAATTTTCTCAAACTGGAGAGTTTTACTGCACAGTGATCAGGGCAGGCAGCCCCCATTTGACTTGTACATGTACTTTCCCCACTTCTGGGATTGAGACAAGCTAATTTTCCTCCTCAAAATAGATCCCTCTCAGGAATAATTCACCCCTTTTCTAAAGATAAAAGGGTCCAGCGGGGAAGAGAGGTGGTGAACCTCTCCAAACTTCTTTAATGGACAGCTGTTTTGCACATGCATGCATTGGCTGGAAGGCTCATGACTTTTACATGTACTAGCTCCCTCTCTCCCAAAAGACTCACGGTGAAACAAAATCGGCTGCATATCCAATGAAAATTTGCTGTGGTTTTTCGAGCGAGACGATGTGAGCTCCTTCTGCTCTCCATGTTGGCAGTGAATCACAGAGCTCGACGTGAAATCAGTGAGGGATTTTGATTTAGTTCTGCTCTGAGGGAGAAATGTTTAACTGTTCCACTTTAGATTTTCTATTAAGATGTTTATTTCTGTGGTGAACATGATAATGATCATTAGTGATATTAAAACTCCTGTCTGCTCGCGCTGCTTTCTCCCCCCTTCGGTTAAAATGACTTCTTGTGCCATGTTTATGTCGTTTAACAACTTTCCCCCTCTTGCTCTACCACTCCTCACCTTTCTCTCCCTTTTTTCTCCTTTATTGAACTCTCTCACTCCGCCTCTGGCTTCCTCCTCCGTCTCTTTCCCTCTCTCTGCACCGCAGAAAGCCGGCTGGCTCAGAGCCCACCCCCAAATCTCGGATCAGCCTGCCGGCGCCCAACCCCGACCACATCGGGGGCTTCAGGTTGGCCGTGGCCACGTTTGCTGGCATCGAGAGCAAGTTTGGACTCCATCTCCCACGCTACACGGTGGCGACGGCCCCCTCCAATGCAAGCACCCCTTGAACCTCTACGGGTAGGGGGTAAGTCAGAGAGAGGGCTCAAATGTCAATGTCTTCATTTCATTGTTTGTAGAATTTTATGTTACATATTTATGTTTCTTCTTGCAATTATATAGATAGATGGTAGCCTATCCACATGCAGTCATATGGATTAGTGAACCAATCAACATGGGTACTCAGAAAATTCTTTGTAGGACTCGCTATTTTAAATTTTTGACTGACATCATAGCATAATGTAGTTTGTGTCTGCTGCAGAGGTTAAAATACACCATAACGGCTTGGTTTTTTTGGGGGGGACGCCATATCAAAAACTACATACAGTTGCAGCTTTTTCCAGTGTCTTCCTTCTGTTGCTTTATAACCAAAAGCACATTCCTAAAATGATCATAAAGCTGGTTAAAAAAGACTGATCATAAATGTGGCACATTTGTATATACGAGAAATCCAGAGACATATTTGTACAGCTATTTTTATCCTGAGTTGCTCTTTAAATAGTTTGCTGATTTGATTGAATGTATTTATAAAACCAAAAAGCACTTGAATGTTAAGACACGGTTTACTGTTGTATGATGTTTGGTTCCAAGTCTATCTGAGAGACAGTGTGTCACGACCGAGTAATAAAACGTGTACAGTACAGAGAGAATGTAGAAGTTACATATGGTGTGTGATAATTGTGCCTTACTGTACGTATGGCAGCAACATGTGTACTGCGGGTAAAGAGAAACTTATATAGTACACTGGAGTTTTCATTTTCATTCCCAGTTGAACGCTGCGAGGAAAAAAGCGAGACGACCGTTCAGCTATGCTTTTAATAGTAACCATAGCAGCTTTAACAGCGGGCACTCTGCATTACAATATACCTCTTGATAATTGTTACAGTTGTTCTTGTTCAGAACAAAGTGCTCCAATAATTGATTCACTTTCCGACATCCGTAAACACTGACATAAAGCAGCCACAAAGCTCCATGTTTATGCATCTGGAATATTGCAGGAATGTGTCGCATGCAGGAATAATACAGAGAAAAGAAGCACAACATAAAGTGAACAAGACATTTTGTAAACAATACATGACTAGTCTATGGACCCTGCTTTATTTTTACAGTAGTGCAAAGCATCGTTACAGTACACACATCTTCATAAGGCTATAAGACGGCCACTTTGTATATTCTGTAGGCTCACGGGTTAATCACCTTAAATCATTGAACAAATAAATAAGGGTAGAGGTCAACAGTTTACCCAGTAACAGACGGTTTGCATTTACAGGAGAGTAAATGGGGAAAAAATGCAATGCAAAACGCAGTTTTGTTTGGGCGGGACAGGAACTGCACATAAAGGTAAAGGTGAAGGTGAAGAATCACATGCTACAGTGACACCACCTATGAAAGCATACCAGGCTCAAATTCCCTTTGGTTTGGAGTTCTGTTCTATGAAGCCAGCTCCATAGGCCCCTCCTCCTCGCCGTCTGCACGGTTAGCACGGATCTCCATCAGGGTACGAGCGAAGCGCCCCCAGTCATCAGTGTGAGCAACCGACAGCTGTAAGGAACATCAAACACAGGTACGTCACATGCGTTGCAACAGATTACATTTCTCCTACTGTCATGGCTTGTTATGATACCAAAGAGTCATTGCTGAGGAGGCATGAACACTTATTTTTACTCAAGACTATTTTATTAATAATTCCACAGAGACAATGATGGGAAATAATCAAAAATAAGTCGTCCTTCAGACCGACCTGAAGAAACACAGCCCCTTAGTTTATTTGAATTAATTAATTCAAAGTGGTTCATCGACCATCAGAGCAACCTTGTCATCCCTTTGCATACGAACTGCACTGACCACAGGGTTAATACACGACGTCAAACTGAACGCTGTTCCTCTTTAAGTGTCTACCTAGAGTCGTGCACTGTGGGAATCAGAATGAGTGGGACAGAAGCTGCTCCGCCACCCAAGCTGTCTGCAACCACTTTGCGTGGCCAGGCTGTAATTAAACAGTAACCAGGACGAGGGAGGCAGCCATTTTGAACCCCCCCACAGAGCATTGCTGGCCACAGCAGGAGGCTCTGCCAGAACATCATGTATATGGTGCCTGAGTGACTTCAGCGTTTTAACAGACTCCCAAGAAGCTCAAGTGTCAAAGAAACACTGTTGGCTTTTGTGTCGTCAGGCTTTTAAAAGCAGCATAAAGCCGGTGACCCTGATCTGCTGGAGCTTTGTCTCATGGCAGCATGGCATTGTTTTACGACTTGGACTTTCCATACAGAACAACACCAGTTGAGGACCAATCAGAGGTCCTAATCCCTGCCGATAAATTACCTAAAACTAATTTGTGCCGAGTAAAATAATACTGAAAGTAAAATAAAAGTATTTGGTATTTTGCTTTCCTGGAAACCATCTCTAGGGTCGCTGTTGGTCCCCCCCCTTTTCACATGCTGTTTCTAGTGAAGTAAATACCTCCATCACCACCACCGCATACACACACACTCCTTTGCAGTCGTAAAACCTTTCAACCCCGCTCACTTTTATTGATGACTCTCCAACGTTACCATCAACCCAGCGTGGAGGCCACCAGCTCAGCCGAGCCTCTCTTAACCACACAACAAAAAGATGCTAAAATTAGCACAGCGGCTAGGCCAACGCGCCCTCACATGGGGATCCTAACCAAAGCCCTCCAAACATGAGAGAAATGTACAGGCACAGGCAGGGAGGTTGGCCGTTTTGTGGTGATGGCAAAGTCATGTGGAGGCCGTTTCACGGGATATGAAAAAGGGAGGGGGGGGATCAAACACATACATCCATGGCAATGCTGACAGTTGGGTAAACATACAGGGATAAAAGACCTAAAATGGTCGGTTGTGGTGCATGTGGAGGGTTTATTGTGAAAGAAATGCACTCACTTCTACTCTTATAGTACAAGTCTTTCACTAAAGTCAGTGGACCACATGTACATGAAGCACAACAAGAGTACTGTATGTATATATTTGTAAAATCATGATTCAGTTACAATTACATACATAATTTCACTGTTTGCAGCGGTTTTTCCACCATGTGACTCCTGAAGACTCAGGAGAGACGGAGCCATTACTGGTGAGTAACTGATGTTTCATATAGCGATGCCAGTAACTCTAATTTCAGGCACTAAAATCTCTCAATGTACTGTAGTACAATTTAACTGCAACAGTGCAATACATTTGGGTCATTGTAGTTCACTCGTGCTTTTGGCACCTAGGGTGTAATTAAATCTTGATTGTCTGAACACTAAACCTGCTAGAAGCACCAGTCCCATGCATACAGTGCTCAAATTGAATCCAACAACAATGTACTCAGTAGAGTCTTTTAACCAGAGCAGGCTGCCAAAATATTAACATTATATGAGAAACAATATTTAAATTGTCACAGTTATTAGTCTGTAATGATTAAGACTAGACCTGGGGAAAAAAGGAGAGCTCACTCAGCCCTTATTTGTGGGTACCAAAAAAGCTCACAGACATACAGTATGTTTGTGCTGCACAGTAAATGCATTATTCATCCACTTTCAAAGTATGCGATTATTATCTGTACCTCTCCAGTATCGTAGATCCAGACTCGGCCTTCTGAGTCCCCCACAGCCACCTCCTTCCCCCCTGACGACCAGCGGACCCTGTTGAGGGCCGAGGCACCTTCAATGGTCACACTGGCAGTTGGTACCTGGTAGAGAAGAAAATTACCAAACAAAAAAAAATTTCAGTATTAATCCAAATGTAAAATTTTCCAACTTCCACATATAGTTTCCACATTATTCAAGCGAATCAGACATCCGTGTAAACAGGGATGTATAATAAACAACATATTGCGACAAGGAACTGGCAAGACGTGAGAACCCCAGAGGACCTACAGCACATTGTGCACTTTGGAAATAATTTAAAATACAATGTCGGCTCTAACGAGGCACATTAACCTTTTATAAACCCCTCTAATACATCCATAAAAACAACACCTCCAGTCTGCCGCCTGCAGACAAGTGGAGTTAAACCCTTTTTTACTCTCTGTTACAGCTGTTTGTGTTTGTTTGACATTTTATATTTTCCTCATTAATAAATATAGCCTGCTGAATGTGAATGAGCGTGTTTGTAAGTTAGTTACAAACCAGGTCCATCTATAAAAAAAAGATTCACATTGACACCATGTCTCTTGAGTCCTTATTTCTTTTATTTAATGACCCTAATTTAGTTTAAGCTATTCTTCTTTATGTTTATTGGAAAATAGGAGCATTGTGCCATTATACTTTAATTTATAGAACATGTTTACTAGTGAAAGTACTGTATCCAAATTCTCTGGAGGCTAGACAAACACGGCTGTCAAATTTACAACTTCTCGTCCAAATGTGGACACACACAAGGCTATTCGCTGTATAATAACTGCATTCATGTTTGCTGTTGTGGGTCAGCTGATGCTCTTTTTAGCAAGCGGTAGTGCTGGTATTGCACCTTTTTTTTTTTTTAAACCTAAAACCATCTGCAGTGTTTCCATAAACTGTTCTTGACATGTGGCAGGCAAGTCTGACACATGTCACCAGTGGAGACAGAGGCCTTGGCATCATGTCGCCTCACACACCGAGCTTCTGCGTATTTAAAGCAGCGCTAACCACAGACTGACTGCCATTAGCCTGCTAGCTTCCACCGCTCCGCCCGAGTGGATCTGAACTGAGCGCTTTAAATTGGCTGTGTATGTCTGTGTGCGTGTGTGCTGGAAATGAGAACCAGGCGCACCGCGCTGCTCCGTTAGTGTCGTTATGACTGCGTTTTTTATATGATGGCAACAATGGAAGTCTGTTGCTATTAGACTTACTCTGTATGAGTGAATGTGTGTGCATGTGTTTTGTACATCCGTTTGTGTGTGTGTGTGTCTGAGCAAATGTTTCTCATAAAGCACATTGTTAGCAGAGTTAGGCTGCCGATAATGAACTATTCCTCTGTCGTTGAAAAGGCTGCTGTTGACTATGGGAAACTTGTCATCTGTGCTGCAGAGGGACGGTGATGGGATCAAAACACAAGGAGAGAGATTAGATGAGGCACGAGAACTGAAATGTAACCAAAATCCTGGGAGATGAGTTGGGAATTTATATATATGTGGACAATTTGAAGAGTGAAAGCATCATGACAGAGGGAGGAGAGCGTCTGTAGAAAAGCAGACTTGTATTATCTCTGCAAGAAAGCAAATTATTTTATTTCCCAACATGTTGAACTAATCAATAAGAAACTGCGAATGAACGTACATGATTTGGAGAATAAAATGACCATAAGATAATTGAATTGTGACTGCAACGGTTTTGAAAAAACAGGTGTGTAATTTATTTTGTTAGATTTTATTCAGTAGTTATATTTCATATAATTAGGCTGAAAAATAACAATCTTTCCCTCACTGTCCTCATATGCTCTCTTGTGATCTTGCTCCACAGCACTGAGAAACTCAACCCCTGGCCTGAACTTTCTCCTTTTTATTATTTTCATCTGCGGCATGAGACTGAGGGTTGGGGCCCTTTGCTTGTGGTGTCCTGTACATCTGTGCACGTCACTGATGGGCCAGAGTGTGCGGGGCAGATGAGAGGAGGTGGTGGGGTGCTGAGTTGCCTGAACGTTGGACAGAGGGTGCAGGAATGTTAGCGGGACGTCTGGGTGGGAGCCGGGATGAGGAGATGTCACCAAATCTGATTTAAAGCGAGGGCTGTGGGAAACGCCCATGGGGGAATCTTGAATTGTGTGTGTAGGGAGGGATGTGGAGGGGTTGGTGGCGTTGGCGGTGGGGGAGGGGTTGATGGGCGGGGATAAGCTTGGGTGTTTGGTTTTGCGGTTCGGGCTGAGGCCCAGCAACAGGCCCTGAGGACACCAACACACAAAGAGATGACACAGAAAACACGCCCATAATGACCTATATACACACACACCTCAGTGTCGTTGTTGAGGTTCCACAGGTCTAAACGGCCCATGCCATCCACGGAGGCGAAGATCGCGGGGTGTACGGGCGACCACATGACGTCGTACACATAGTCGGCGTTGTCCTCAAACGAGTACAGAGGCTTGTTGTGCTGAAAGAGAGAAAAAGAGAGTTAGGGATCACAGTAGATGACACACTAGAGATAGAAAAAAGAGAGAGAGAGAAGGAATGGAGAGAGGGAGTGAGTGAGCTTCAGACAGAGTGGCGCTGCCTCAGCCTTGAGGCCTGTCTGGGTGCAGAGCCTAATTAAAAAGCCTAGCACATTCACACAGCACCATAAAACCGCTGGGAGAGATGAAAGGGAGGGCCCCTCCACAAGGTGTACTGTAACCTCAACACAACAGCTGTCTGAGAGAGAGGGAGAGATGGAAGTGGGAGGAAAAGGAGGGGTGGACAATGGACGGAGAGGAAGGGGCGCTGCAAATAGGATGCGTGTGTGTAGAGCCCGGGCGATACTGGATTTTTTATTTTGTCATCAGTATCCCAGAAAAAAAAAATATATAATCTGAATATACTGTATATTTATACATACAGTATATAAAGACATGTACTGAGCAGTATGTTTAATAATTTGAAAAGTGTACTTGTCAGTGCTCTCTGCTGGACAAACCTTTTATTGTCATTTTTTAATGTCTTTTGTTTTTTTTTTGCCAATGTGTGCACTGTGCTGTGCAGTGAGAGTTCAGATCTGTTAAACTTTGACCTCGAGCCGCACCGACTTGGCTGAAGGCTGCTGCCTGTGCTGCAATGAAAGATGGAGGATAAATTAAACAAGTGTGGGAATACGGCTTTGTGTGTGTGTGCCCATCCCTCAGGATTCCAGAGGCTTACAAACTGCATTCCTGACAGGTAGAGAGGGAGGGGTGGAGGAGAGGAGACAGGTTGGCTGGAAGAGCAAATGAAGGAATGTAGTCTGTCTCTCTCTCGCTCTCTCCTCCATTCCTTTTCTCCATCATCTTTACTCTCTCACGCCACGGTTGTTCCGAAAGGCTCCGAGACCTGCAGACAGCAGTGTACACTCACATACACACAGAAAAACCCCACACAAACAAACACTGCCGAGCCAATTTCAAGCCTCGATTGAACCTGTTTTCCAGCCGACGGGGTGACAGTAGAGGTCATTTTACTCCATCTCACAGTTTCAGCAGCATTCGATCAGCTGAACGATTCCTGTTTATGTTCTCGTTCTCTCTCGCTTGCTTGTGCTCTCCTTGTTTTAGTCCATGTTCCCATTATTTTGTCACTACACTCTTTGACTCTAGCACTTGAGTATTTCATATTACCAAATTGTATTTAAAACATTGTTTTATTTTGATAATCTGCATTACTAAATAATGTTTAACAGAGCTATCTTTCTGAAATATGTCCTTGATGTATTTGGCAGCACACTTCAAGTAATGTATAACGCTAGAGATGAGATGAATAAAAGTCCTCCAACTGCTATTTTACTGTAGTCTGTCCATAATCTACCCATCTTAAATAAGGTGATTTGGGTAAATAATCTGCAGCAACAAGTCTTAAAACTAATCTTAAAATGAAGCTTAATCCTTGTGGCGCCGATCGTGAAGCAACTGCTTGTCATTATCTTTCCCGTGCTGAGAAGCTGTGGAGCTTCTAGCACGTTTGAACTGGAAAACCATCCCTGAAACATAGCATACTGATAAGTTAGCGTCACAGTGCAACGCCAGTTTATGGACATGATGCAGTTAAGAAAATGAAGCCTGTGCCTTCTGCCCGTGGCATTGTTCTTCATGCTAATAAAATCCCGCTGAAATTAAGCAACCTTTGAGCACTCCAGTCACTCACACTTTAGCGTTGGCTGAACAGACAGAAAACCTCTCGTCACTTGGACTTTCAGAGGGATCCCAACCATCTCGTCTCTGCAGCACTTGCATCATTTCCCTGGTTCCATCCTGGCTGCATCACAAACATCCCACTAGCTTATTAGCTTCACACCAGATTTAATAACCACACGCTGAGGGGACTGAGATGTTGTCCTCAAATTAGCACAGTTTGTGAAACAGTTTCCAACAAAAAAAGAAAAGAAAAGAAAAACGACACAATCCTTGACTGAAGATCAAGATCTCATTTTCAGTACGCAAACACTCCTCTGAAATATTATCAACACTCATTAACAATCACCTGAACTGACAGTGATGTAATTAATTTCTTAAGAGAGCAAAAGTGGAATGATTATGCTCATCCAATCACTTGCCAGATGCTGGTTTTGGGGTCAACAGAGCGAGGCAGTTCAAGTTATGCACAATCATAAACCCGCTCCCAGCTGTCGGGACGTCTTCACACACTAGCCAACTCCAAATGTTTTCACTAACCACAATATTTGCACTCCTGAATGTAGAAGCATCAGCAGCCTTCTGTGCGACGGCCTTTCTGAACTGTGAGGGCAAACATGTGTGTGAATGCAAAGAGAATTCACTGCAAGTGTGTGTGTGTGTGTGTTACAACAGCCGGGTTGAAGGCAAACCTCGAGGGGGTGTTAGGTAAGCAAAGGCAGCTTGCTTAAGGTGCACGTGAGGTGGTGTGTCTATATTTGCACACACACACTCAGGTACTCCGCCTGCCCACACACAAATATGGGTTATGTGGGATAAGAGACAGACACGCATTCCTGTGGTACCCCTCAAAGGAAAGGGAATTCCCAAATCCTGAAAAATAACACTCTCCTGATGGAAATCCACAGACATGTTTTAATATGTGTCACGGGGCCCTTCACATAAGACTTATGGACAAGCTGCATGCAAACACGAGTGCTTTACCGCCTGTCACAGCCAAGTATGAAAACTGGAACTGCATCTTGCATGAAGCTGAAGGTATAGTGCAACATGCATTATGTATTTCTCTCATATTGAACAGGTCTGTCTTTGATTTTTGACTGTTTGCTGTTTGACAACCTGCTCATGTTGATCCCTCTATCTTTCAATGTTAGCATCACCTCCACTTTAAAATGCCCTGGGTGGACGAGGTCTCTCAAAAACTAGCAGGTGAGGGAGCGGCTACTGTTGGGAGTACACTCACTGAGGTGCACAGTGTTTAAGGTCTGATGAAGAGCAGCTGATATGAGAGACTGGTCTGATATAAGTATTGCAGAGTTAACACAGACTCACAATGAAAGATTTATAAATTTGTTTTTGAACAAAATCTAACAGCTATTAGATAATAAAATGAAAGGAGTTGTAGTTCTATGCTGATCCTTGAAGACAAACTAATCGTTTAGAGTGAATCTGCCTATTCGCACTATATTTACACCTCATCTGTGTTAGTTAGTCTTTGTCCTGAAGTGACAGTGGCACATTTTCTACTTTTACTGTAAAGGCAGAACCAGCTGAGGGGGCCTGTTTACCCCCCACTTTCTTTCCCTGAGTTATGCCTCCAGTGCAAACCTTCCTCTGATGTTGTAAACACATCATCTCTTCTGTATTATTCCAAAGAATACTGTACACCTGTTCCGTACGATCTATAAAACTACAGCATTTAATTACTAGATCTTACGGGGGGGCAGCTGTGCGCCTTGGAGGAAACTGCCTGACAAGCTAAATTCACGTCAAGATAATCAGGGTTGAAAACAACTTGTGGCACAAAAGAGCAGCTTGTCAAAGACCCTAATTGTACTATTGAATCACTACACACCCACACACTATCCATACCCCCCCATAATAGAACTTACCCAACTTATTCCCACACACAAGTAGTAAGAGAGAGGCTGATTTTCAAAAAGGTTGCTCACACACATTTTCTCTTTTTCTGCAACCTCTCGGGAGTCCATAATCAACCCCCCACACATCCTCTCTCCCTCCCTCTCGTGCACACACACATACCTTGGTGCTCCAGAGTTTGACGGTCCAGTCGAAGGAGGATGTGATGAACAGGTGAGAAAAGTCAACGGTGCCAACTGCGCTGTGGCAGCTGATGCCCGTCACCGGCCCCTGGTGGCCCTCGAACATCTCACAGATACCGGCCTTACTGAGGAGGGAGGACACAGGTGTGACATCAGCTCTGCCGTGTTTTAGTGCTCTTAACTAGATTAAATATAAAGCAGAGAAGTGGTTTGCGCCTTCCTGAGGATGCTCATGGTCAAAATACATTTACAGCACAGCCAGGGAACTTTGATTCAAAGTGAAACAATTAACTCCTTAAATTGAGAGAAAATTATCAAAATGTTTCTAAAACAATTCCAGTTCAACTTCTAATTCGAAGTTTTGCTTGCTTCATTATTGTACAAGGCATCAATGCAAAAACACTTGAATGTACCACATTTAGAAAAACATTTTGACCTCAATGTTCCTTGTCTACGTTGTGTGTGATATGTCTGTGATGTCTTGTGTGTGTGTGTCCGCGAACCTGCCATGTCTGGATGCAGTGTACACAGTGCCCTCCTCACTCCCCACCACATAGTTGTTAACGTCTCCCGTGGGAAAAGCCATACCTGTCACCGCCACAGGCTTGGATTTATTGTAAACCAGTTCCATGGTCTCCTACATGCATACACAGAAGGAGGAATTAATATGAGCCTGTATACACACACTCAAAAAAAGTCAATACACATCAGTTACAGAAACTAAAATGCTCCATTTTAATACATCATTTGGTGTAGTATTGATTAATAAAAATGTTTTTGTCCTTAAAGGCTTGACTCACTCTTTCGGAGCTGTCAATGAGTGTGTTGTGTACCTGCGGCTGGGAGAGCATGTCCAGACTCCAGGAGCACATCCTGCCGTCTGTAGACACAGTGATCAGGTTGTTGGCATTCTGAGTGCCGACCACGTTCACGCAGTACACTGGGTGCTACACACACACACACACACACACACACACACACACACACACACACACACACACGGATGAGATTGTTATCACTTGTGAGTCTAATTGATTAGAGGCAGAAAGCTTTCTCTGACCATTTTTATCTTGTATAATAAATATTTTTATAATCCCTAACATTATAATCCCTGACATAATAATAACTTGATATGCTGATATTAATAAAATTAGATTTTAAACATGGTCCTGAAATGATACTGTCATTTTACCATGACATCATTGGACACCGTGAGGACCAACAGACAGCTGACATGCCAGCGTGCAGTCGTTCCTTACGTTTGGGACATGCGCTGCTGTGCAAATCCACAGCAGTGTGAAACCATTATGTCATTACTGGGTAGTAATTGATTTGTGTACAGCACAAAGAATCCATTCAGCAATCAGCACCATGCTAGCTAGCTGGACTCACCGACTGAAGAGGACGAGAGGGACAGCCTCATTATTGGAGTTTAAACGTACAGCACGGACGCAACGTGGCAGTGTGTGTGTGTGTGTCTGTAGCTGTAGTTATAGGCGGCCTCGGGTCTTAAGATGTTGTCAATACGAATACTGGTCAGTAATTTGTCGGGGGTCAGTGAGTTCACTGGAGTGTCTAAACTGAACTGTCCTTTCAGTTTCCTCAGTCAGTCTCAAAGCTGCACGGTCAGGCCATTATGTGATAAATGTAATGTGTGAAAACAGCATGCTGTGATGTGAATTAATATCTATACATCAGGATACTTACATTACAGTTTTAAATCTTTAACTCTCCTCTGAAATGTTCCTACTGAATCATTCTTTTTAGTATTGTGTTTGTATAATTAATTAAAGCACAACGGGGAGCTTTTTCATTTAGGTCAGAGCTAATTCATCCAGCTCTTAAACTAACAATTATTTTCTTTATTGATTCAACTTTGAATTATTTTTCATGAGTCAGTGAATCATTCCGTCTATAAAATGTCGGGAAATTAGTGAAGAATTATGGTTACGTCTTAAAAATGCTTATTTTGTCCAAAATCAACATAATCAACTAAATTGAAATATATTCTTAGAATCATATAGAACAAGGAACATTAGGACTTTTTTCACTTCAGGAGCTGGAAATAGCAAATAATTGCTATTGAATGCTTGATAAATGACTTACTGTATTTACTTATAACTGATTATCAAACATGTGATTGTCTTGTCGTTCAACAAATCATTAAATAATTTCAGTGATAAAACCAACAAATGCCTAACAACTTGAAAAGGAAGGCACAGATCTAATCGTTTTCTAAATTATTTTTTTGTATGATTTGTATTTCTGTGAATGTCAAAACTAAAAATATCAGCTGTGTACTGCAACTCGACCGATGAGTGTTTTGAGTTGCAGCAAGGTCCCTGCTCACAGTTTGTTGTATTGGACTTTAAGTGTCTGTCATATTGATAATAGAGCCAGTCTCACAGTGTGCGCAGCAGCAGACAGAGGAGTCCTCTGGACGGGGGTCCGGCGGTGACTGCGGTTGTCCCACAGGACGATCTGTCCCGAGTAAGTCCCCCCCACCACCAGGTTGGGATGAAACCTGGCAAAGCCCACAGATACTACAGGAGACTGGGGGAGGAGGAGGAGGAAAGAGGAGAAGATGAAATAGCAGCACAATCACGGCATGGTATTCTGGTGTGAAGTTATTTTATGGGAACATTTCTGAAAAAGACATCACGAAACGACAGAACGAGGAACATGGTTAGAGTGGAGGTGGTTCAGTCAGATGAAATGCAAAGATAAGACAGCAGATAGTGAGGAAAGAGCAAAAACAAAGAGCTATATGAAGCGATAAACGGTAATGCTAGACAGAGCATGAGAGAGAACGAGTGATCAAGGGATCGTGATGGGTGGCAGACGTGGGGAGACAGACGGAGAGGGAGATGATGAGTTTGGCCTCAGTGAGGGTCCGCTGAGGAGAGGAGCGAGGGGTGACGCTGGGGCGGAGACCAGACAAAGAGGGGAATTGTAGTCCTCTTTCCCCCAGCCGTTTCACATTACAGCATCAAAACCCCAGCAGCCACTGGAGCGCTCACTGTAGCCTCCATCATGACAAGCGCACCCTTGAACTCCCTCCCCAACGCCGTGTTTATTGAGTTTTGGTTCCTCTTCAGTGCTCGTCCCATATGGGCTTCTGCGTGCAGCAGCTAGCCTTCCCTGACCCAGAGTCACTGAAGCGTCTGTGCTGTGGAGTTATGAGAAAATGTTTCAGCATCGTAGTGCTACAGGAGGGTAAGTGGTGTAACGCATTGACAAATTCATCCATCCATCTAGTAAGGCAGCATAATCATGTTGAGAGGAACGATAATTCACAGGCAAGACAGGGCCAAGAGAGCATTAAAGTAGCAGTTCAGAGACACACGTCACAATTAAAAACAGTGAAACTATTAAAACATGCAGGGTGCATTTTGCAAAAGCGTTGTTTCCCAATACGGTTGTAGATTTAGTTAGAAGAACTGTCAGTGACAGTTTTAGTGTTCCTGAAAACAGTACGTCAAGACATTTTTGTTGTTGGAACAACAGATCTGAGAAGGATATTGTAGGCAAAGTTCATCATTAATTTTCAGAATCATCTCTAATGAATCACTGTATTAACAAGGCAATGCTTGTAAGATTTATGTGAGTACATTTGCAGTGAAGAATATCAAATGTTGTAAATGGTTGGTGCCCTAAAGCCTGATGATACTACTACTTTCAACTGGTAGATAATAGTCAGCACGACTACAATTAATATGATTTTAGGAATCCAATTAAAAGGGAATTCCAAATTAATATTTGATTAACTTAATAACTACAACTGTACTTCTAAGAAACAATTATGGCTTGCATGAGTCCCCTCATGGGACTGTGAACAAACATCCTGCAGCAGTTTATTAATATACTGTATATTAATAAACTGCTGCTGGAGGCCAATTATCTTACTTTGGCTAGACATAGTTTAAGGTTTTCTACAGCTTCTACATCACATAGATGCTTTAGGCACTAATGTGCCTAATGGGAGCTCATGTTTTTGCCAATAAGCCAAGATAATTGATAGCTAGAGACAGTAACGGCCTTTAAATTGGTGATTTTAATGTTGAACACCAGTGAGACTGAGAAAATGCTCAAAAAGATGGGTGACATTAGCTTAGAGTGAGACTCTGTAACCTTTGCTAAACAGCGGCCACTGTGGCCACAAGGCTATGTAAATGTAGCTGAAGTAAAGAACGGTCACCATGTCAGCAAACATACTCAGCAATACCATAATAATAGCAGTAGGATATTGCAAACTGGTCATACCAGACCAAGTAAGGCTGACTTTTCTTTCAGCAATTGAATAACAGAGCAACTATGTATAATACGCTAAACGTAAATGTACAAATCAAAGGTCAATTGTGTCGCATCAAACGACGACTGTTCACTCAGTCACGTTTGTTCTTGCTCACGGTAGATCAGCAAGATCCTGCTGAACTGAAAGAGCCTATAAGTTTTCAATAGTATAACATTTGTGTTTTTCATTTCTCTCCCTCGCGCTCCCCCCCACCTCGCCGTTCCCCCCCACCACACCATGTGCGACGCAGCCAACTCCAAACCCCAGTTCATTTTGAAATGAGACTGGAAAACAAACCAGAGGGAAAGAAAACACTGCACTCTCTCTCTCTCTTTTTGTTGCTCCTGAGGAGTCACGGCCTCCAGACGAATGGCTCGGGAGTCGCCTCAGATGTCAAGACTCAAAATAAACTGAACTTTGGCGGTGAAAATAAAGTCGTCCGTCAGCCGGCAAGGAGGCGCTCTCCACGCATTAGCACACAAGCTGTGATGGCCATGGCTATTCTTCACATTAAAATATGTGAAAGATACTTTGCCAGCTTTATTCTATATGTACTCTATACAGTAAAAGCATCAACGTTTGCAATAAAAGATATATAACTGTCTAAAGGAGCTTAGGAGTAGACAAGCAAAATTGCACAAGTTAGTACCCTTTTTTCTAAATGTATTCGGTCAATTAAAAACAAAGAATATTCCTAACCTGGCCTATGTGTACGGAGAGTAAAGGTCAAAAACAGTAAAACTACTTTAGGCCAAATGTTGTACTCATTCTCAAACACACATGGGTGAGTCTGTCTTCAACTTGATCACCTTTAATATCCTAGAGTTTTGGGACGACCTTTTACACTCTGTGGTTGTCTGACAGGCTGCTCTGAGGTCTGTTCCTCCTTCATCAGGCTCCATCAGTGGGCTAATAAACCCAAGCCCTCCCGGTCATCTCTGTCACAAACACACATTGACTAAACAGGTAGACACACACACAACCTTTTATCAGTCTTCAAAAAGGGAACTAAAAGGTGTTAAGCCTCTGGAAGAGACAAGGAGGCAGAGTGAAGGAAGTATAACAATATTGAATAGCTAAATGTTCCCCTTAATTCTTCTTCCATGAAATAAATTGTTAATTTGCTTATTTGCCGAGATTTAGATGAGAAGAACGATACCACTCTCACATGTGTCCATTAAATGAAAGGCACCTTTAAAGGCAGGCTAGCTGTTTCCCCCTGTCTCCAGTCTTTATGCTACGCTAAGCTAATCGGCTGCATGGCAGAAGATATTTCCAAACAATTTCTTTAACACATTTAATCTTTTTCCACCACCATCGCTTACTCAACTGAAGCTCGTCTTTATGCCTCAAGGGATAGAAACCATACGACTGCTATAAAAGTGTCAAATCTCATTTGGATTTTAAATATCTTTATTGTACACGAGATTGTTCCAATTTGATTGTAAATTACCTCAAATATATTAATACCGTTATCCTTAACCTCACTGCAGAGACCATCATCTCTTTGATCTTTCCAGTAAAGGCCAGTATGACCCTACTTTCACTATTAACACCATCAAAAATTTTAAATAAACCCACAAATCCACAAGCACATACAGGCACAAATAGAAAACATTCCTCCTCTTGACACTTTCTTGTCCCTCTTCCATCTCTACCCCACATAAGTAATGACAAAGAGAAGCCAAATCAAATCAAGAGCCTCCTCTATTTGCTCCATATGTTAGTTTAACTCCTAAGCCCTATCAGTGTCCCCATCTTAAGAGGAAAAATCCTGACTAAACTCTGAATCCCCTCTTTGAGAAACCACAGGTAATGCCATCATTCCCCTCATGTACTGTCAGGCTTAGTGAAAGAGCTACTGAAAATTAGCCCGACTTTGTCCCGATCGTGCACTTTGAGGTGCCTGCCAGCAGCAACTTGGACGTAACATGAAAGCCACTCCTCCTAAATGCTTCTAATCAAATGTCACATCAGCACATATGTTTCAGAGTTATATGCCTTTTAAATGTACTGTATGTCGTCTGGTGCTGAAATAAGATCAATTTGTCCCACGCTATAAGGAAGTTTATGACTTAAGCTCAAGGGGAATTGCTTGACACTCTAAAGAGAATTCTCCATTTGGATGTCATGTAGGAAATTAATGACTTCAGTTTAGAGCTGAATTATGGAGAGCTTGGTTATGTTTCGGCTGGATTTCTGTAGTCTTTCTGTCTACTTTTTATTCATTCATGAGCCTTTTCCATCAATGACTCAAATGGAGGACTTTTATTTCACACTGTGTAAATATGACTGAGTGAAATGTGTTATGTGTAAAGCTAATATTCTGAATTAAAGGAAAAGTCTGACATTTTGGTAAGATTGTTATCGTTCTCATGTCTGTGTGGCAAATATGAAGCTGCTGCCGGCAACCGGCTAAGTCAGCTCAGGACGTGGATTGGAAACAAGGAGAGCAGCTAGCCTGGACCATTTCTTGACCAGGAGCCTCTAGGGAGTTACTGGGACCGGCCAAGAAATAGTCTGGTATGGTACATAAGACAAGATGAATTGTCATTTTTATTACTTTGGCCTTAGCACGTATTAAAGAAACAAGGTACAACTAGTGAGCTTTAGAGGTGCCGTTGCCTTTAGACAGAGCCAGGCTAGTTAGTAAGTTGGCATGTTGTTGGCTGTAGCTGCATACTTAGAGTACAGACTTAAGAGTGGTATCAATCGTCTCATATAACTGTCCGTAAGAAAGGGAATAAGCATATTTTCCCAAAATGTCGAACCTTTCCTTTAAATCAAACGCAGCCACACTCCTCCCATCCCCTGCAGCTCCTCTTCATTTCAGATTCATAAGTCTTCACATAGCAGTCATACAAGCGCCACATCTGTCTAAATAACACCGCAACAACTCTCATGTCGACAATAGTCCCGCTATGATTGCATCTCCATATCGGGGCTGACTGGATACCGAGCCTGACATTTCATTTCCAAATGCAGAGTGGCTCTGTGGATGGTTCTCATCTCGCATGCAGCGCGGGTCAGACACCTGCTAAGTCATCTCCTGCCAGCCCAGACGGAGAGGATGTGGGGAGTGACAGCTCCCGGAAGAAAAAGCAGCGGAGAGAGTCACTTCGGCATATTGGGCCCGAGATAAATTGTGGAAGTTTTACAGGGAGACACTCTCGCAGTCAGAACGGTGGCTTTCGTTTCTTTCCTCGAGCAAGGCCTGTGTGTTTTTGTGTGTGCATGAACTCACACAGTATCATCTACCATATCTCACACAGGCTCACAAGGCTAAGTGCTTCTGGCAGCCCTTATTATATTAATGGAAAGTGTTCTGTAGAGGGTAATACACACATGGTAGGCCGTGATGAAAGATGGCACCCAGCAAGGGATTAGGGTGGTTCAGAGGAATGACAGAAAGAGAAAGAAAGCTAGGGAGAGGCGAACACTCCCGCCTTTGTTGCCTCCTCTCTTTCGTTCTTTCCTCGGGGCAATAAACTGTTGCTTAAGTCGGCTTGGGAAGGCAAAAATGGAGCGAGAGTGCTATGATGAGAAGGAAAGAGGAGGCGGGGGGCTGATAGGGCACGCCAGACAGTATATCCTCCCAAGTAGGTCCACGCACCATCCCTCCTCTCCTCCCGCCGCCCCCTCTTGCTCACCACACTCATCTGTTTTCCACTCTGCCTTATCAGGACCAGATGGATCCAACTGTCTTCCCTTGCATCCCCCACCCTCCTCCTCTCAACCACCTTTCTCCTCCCTTTCTCCCCCTGGCTTCGCTCGTTTATGACACCCCATGGATTTTGTCACTCTGTGGTTTCTGGAAAGGAGAGAGAAATACCAAGCCGAGTTTCAATTTCACCAGGCAACGAATGAGGGTTTGACAGAGCGACAGCATGAAGAGGAGGCTCTGGGAACACAAACAGGCCATTCTCTGCCTCCTAGAGCTCCTTTCCCTTTATTTTCCATATCATATTTGTTCTTTTGGCTCATATCTTCACTTTTGCTGGTTTGTGGCTTTAATGTTGGATTTGCATTGTAAATATAATGCTTGTTTGGCTCAGCCATACAGTGCTCCATTCTATTCTGATACTGACACTAAAGAAATAGGTGCTGCGAGTTCCTCCTCTAGTCTGTTTTCCAAACAAATTTCAGTCACATTTTACAGAATAATATTGCCACATTCACCAAACTTGAGTGGTAAGTGAATAGTTTTGGAGAATGTAAACATCAAATGTAGCTATCTAAGTCGCACTTACTGTAGTTGTTCGGCATTATCATTTTTTCATATTGGTGCCCACTGGACTGGAGTTTCGGTACTGAAACCAAATCTACTTCTTTTGATACCTTGGTTTGGTTTTTTTTAAGGAATAATTTTTTTGGGTGGGGACGCCACAGCTTCGGAAGTAGGGTCTGCCTGGCAACCTCACAGCGACGACACCAGAAGATAGCTGGAAGAAATAGTCCAGCTCATACTTTACCCCCCGAAAAACTACAACTTGTTCTTACACTTCCGTTTTTGTGGGAAGTAAACACATGAGATACAACCTGTTAATTAGTGAGCTTTAGAGGAGCTGGTATTCAGATTTTGGCTATCCGTTCTCCTGTTTCCTGCTAAGGTATGCTAACTGGTTGCTGGCTGTAGCTTTATACTTAAAGGAAAGATACGAGAGTGGTATCGATATTCTCATCTAACTCTTGGCAAGAAAGATAATTAGCATATTTCCCAAAACACTAACTCTTTGTTAAGCTATTTTTGTCATTTACAAAATATGCCAAACTGCTGAAAGTATGAATATTAAACAAAGAGCATTGCTTATATGAAAGACAACACATATCAGAAGCCAAAGAGTCTGATGCCATATTTTGATACCCAACAGTTTTCCATGCTCATGGACGGACACCTTTCGGTTGGTGTTTAAAAAGTATTGGGTTCAATACCCAGACCCTGAGCTTTTCTGTTTTCTTCTCACACAATGAGTAACAGACACGATTGAAAGATAGACAGATTGACTGCCTTTAATTTCTCCATATAATACCAATAAAAACAACCTCTGATCAACACAGTCAAAGTTGTAAAAAATAATCAAATGTACCACAAAATTCAACACTGAATAATTTGATGAAATATCTATTTAATGTGTCACAAATCAAATACAGTTGCACAGTCTTAACCCACGTGTTCAGCGAGCACTTAGAGGATTTCTCTGCTAAGCTTTCTGAACACAATGCAGCTTCATCCTCCAGTGTAATTCCACATGAGTTCCAACTTAGACAAGGCCTGTGAAAAATGCTGTTGCACTGTTCTCGCTCTACCTTCGCCCTCCCTCCCACTTTCCTCCTGCTCTGCTTCTCTTACTCAACCTCTCTGGAAGTGCCTGGGACCGACGCAAGGCAGCAAGACATTAATAAAAATATGACTGAGTCCAATGGGATATGACAGAATCGGCGGGGGTTGTTACAGGGAGGCATGTGGTTTGGGGGGGTTCAACAGAGGTTTTAAGTCAATCGGGCCCTTTAATGTGGTGTGACTTTGCCCACTTGAGAGGCTGGTGTGAAGCTACAAGATTGGACCCAACTGGGACGGGGTGATGACTGCTGGGACGGCCGTGATGAGGGGAGGCACACTCAACTGGTACCAGAATCCACAGCAGCGGACGCCCCCATCCCTAAAGTACAAACCCAACCCACACACTGATTGATCACACGCTTCCTCCACTATATTACAAATTAATGGCTCCTAAAGTGAGGTCATGAAACTGTCAGGGGTCTTTAAGGGGTTTCTAGAAGGCACCCTGAGATATTGTTTAATTTCAGGTAAAGATTATTCACTGTCTAGAAGTAAGCAGAGTTAGAGAACAATTATATATTTAATTTGTATAGTGCAGTTCACAAAAATTTTTTTTTCACAAATCACAAAGAAAAACAACAGTTGAATGGATATGGGGGATAAATAACCAAATAAAGATGTGTAAATATAAAACTGGATGCATATATGAAAGCTGTTTTTACCCAATGTTTCAATTTCTCCATCCACTGAATACAATTTATTACGATAAATAAATCTGCAGTAAAATTTTAATATTTCAGTTTTCATCCTGAGAGCCACAAAAACTAAAATTTCATTATCAACATTACAAGTAACTGAGCAAGCAACAAATGACAACACGCTGTATTCCTGTGACTGGTTGTAATAAAGAAGTTGTAAGGTAAATAAATAAGATCTTAAATATGGGAGGAAAAGATACAGCAACGCAGAAAAAAAAAAAAGATACTTATTTAGTTCGCAAGGGAACACCATTTGTCAAACCAGGAGCTATCTGTCTAACTATTGCATTAGAATGAAACATTACAACACTTCTACATAATGCCAAAAATGTTTGTGCAATCTGGGGATCGTGCACTCACTGAGACTCCTCCCACAATCAAACCAACAGCAGCATTTCTTACTTTCCATCACACTAACACGCCTAGGACATAAACCCCAACAACGCTACTGCAAAGTAAAAAGGTAGCCAGTTGTTCGAGATATTTATAACAGTGAATAATCTGTATCAAAATTTTGCTCCATAAAGTCCTGAAACAAATTAAACCTCACTGGGCACAAGTGAGATTATTTAACCACAACAAGAAGATGTAACCTTGTTGGGGCAAAAACATTAAAACCCTGAATATGAGGTTAAATAAAAAACTCTTTTTAAAAAAGGACTGTTTTTGCATTGCTAAGGCATTTCACCAAACTGCACACAGCCAGACAAGAAATATAGAAGCTTGACCCCACCAAAACCCCATCTGAAACATGAAGCTTTCTATAAGCCATAGTCTTATACAATAAAGCCCCTGCTGAACCAGACCTCAACCACAAAGCGCAAACCAGCGCTGTCATTCTTTTGTATCCACTCACACACCTCACAGCCTTTAAACGTGTGTACAATACTCACATAAATATGTGCATGTGCGTAATGCATGTGCACCGTAAACAGCGAGTGTGTACGATTACAGATGCGAGGAGAAAGCATGTGACCACCCTGCCCCTCTGCTCCTCTGGCTAAGGATGGGTGGTGGAAGGTGAAAATAAAAATAGGAGAAAGTAGAGACAGAGAGAGGAAGAGGCACCCAGCCCTGTGGTTTTTTGGGGTTAAATGGCAGAACATGCTCACACATTAAGAGCCATCTGATCCGCGGAGAACTTGAGTCGTGCAAGGCCCTGCAGGAAAAAAGAGCGAGGAAAAAACGTCTCTCCTCCTCTCGCCTAACCACTCCTGTGCTCCTGTGTTCATCCAAATCAAACAGCGACAGGGGAAGTCATGGCTGATTCCGAATGACTTGCAGCCTCTTCTTTCAATTTCATTCAATCTCCATTTTATCCTCCACTGTTTATATAGGCACTCCATTTCTAAGTCCCTGCACATTTGCTCCCCACTCCATCTTTCTCTGTCATTCACTTTTCTTTCTCCCCTCATGAAAAGACCATGGCACAGCCCCAGGCCACATTAACTCACTGACCAACATGGGAGGGTGGGGGGTTAGAGTAGGAAAGTGGGGCACTTGAGAGTTTCTATTCTCTCTCAGTTTTTCTTCTCCCCATCTGATATCACTTCATTTAATGTACATCTTTCCAGTAAACACTCACTTAAAACAAATCTCTCTGCATGTGAACATTGAGTGTTTGTAGAGGTGGTTTGTATGTGTCGGAGAATCAAAAGCAACGACAGTGCTTTGTTATGTTACAGATAACCATTTCCCTGTTTGTCAATGCAAACAGATGCCATTGCATGCCAGTGATCCTGAAGCTTGAATACAGTTCACCTCTGTTGTACACATTCGCAGCTGATTTCATCAAATGAGCACTTTATCAGCTGCTTACACAAATATCCTTGTTCCCAAATGCTTAATATTCAACCCTGACGATTCACAAAGCAGCATGCTTAGAAACCACATTGTTAATAAAGTCAGATGTACTGTACATATTTCCTCAGAGAACCACATGGAAAAACTACTGAGTCCTACAGCTACAAGATGCATAGCTGTAATCTATCCGTAAAACCACATGGATTTCAGCAGTGGCATAAATTATGGTGCAGTGAAAGAATGGAGTGCTTTAAGAATCCATTATGGAGCTAGACTTATATGGCAAGCTTCGTATCAAAATATTTGCACGCAGTGCGTGGTCTGCAGGAATATGTGGTTCTGTGTGCGTTTGAGAAAAAGAGAGAATCTATTTCCCCTGTTTCAACGAAGCTTGAAAGTGAGGGTGTGTGTGTGTGTGTATTTCTAACATTTCTAAGCAGTGAAGTGAATGACTGTCACATTAATACTATTACAGGTGTATTTCCACATTTCCAGTGATGTGTATGAGGGAGACTTGTCAATTACTGGGAAACACAGCACTGCTGACGTTAGACGCAGCATCAGTGTGGGTGGGCTAACACACACATGTGGCAGCGTTGGATTAGGAAGTGGTAGGCCACATCATATTACTACCAAGACTTCTCTATACGGCCTCGCCTGTCTCGTGGGAGCCGTGAAGCCCTCACACCCAATCCTTCCATGCCTTCTCCCCTCCTACCATTTGTTCAGTGTCATTTGCTATTAGCATCCCACCCATCAATGGGTTTCTTGCATTAAAGCTGGCCTCCAGTGGCAGTGTTCCGATTTAATCCAATCTAGAGGGTCGAATGAATGCATGTGTAACTGTCTTTCATTTCACTTTGCTTCACTCTTTATTATTCAGTCACAAAGGTGCTGTCATTATAGGATTATTGGATGGACCCACACTTGGGTTGCTAGATATGGTGCGACAAATAAAAGGAGAAAAATTATATATAATTCTGAGTGTGCAAACAAGAAGATGAGAAGATTTGTACCTACAACTAACCAGCCAACAGAAAACAAATCAGAAATACGTGTTAGGTTTGGTGTAAGTACTAAGTACCTGACAGTGAAAGATGTACTCTGGCGTGTTCTTCTTAAATTTGATGTTCCATACAAGGGCAACACCATCCGGTTCATGAGGAGCATCTTCATTATTGTTATAGGAGGCAACCAGCAACTCAGGATACTGACACAGAGAGAGAGAGTGACACAGAGAGAGAGAGAGAGAGAGAGAGAGAGAGAGAGAGAGAGAGAGAGAGAGAGAGAGAGAGAGAGAGAGAGAG
>JAVQJF010060599.1:0-15869 GCA_036023855.1 Gadopsis marmoratus
GTCGGCTGCACAATGGAGCATTCTGATATATTATGGAGTCTAACATCATTCTTGCAAATATATTTTTTGTTAAAAATGGCATGTGCTAATGTGGACAGAGAAAAAAAGTCATGAGAGAAAGAGAAAGATACAGAGAGATTTTTGGCACCAGGCCTTTCTTGTGAGTACTTCTATAGTGTTATTCTAGAGAACTTGTTATATTAAGATATAAAGTGTTGCTGTAACTTGGTATCTGATATGATGCTGCTGCTGCTGCAGAGCAAACTATTGATGGGTACAATGCATTTGTCAGCCCCCCCACCCAATGTCACCACCAGCCGTCACTGGTTATAACTGTTGATAACAAACAGCATAGTTAATCTATATTTTACCTTTACATTACTTAACACAGAAAATGCTACTGTACAACCTTCCAACAACAATTCGACTGCAACTTGAATGGAACTCAAGAACCCATATACTGCATGGTTATATTCATTTACACAGATTTATAGAAAAAGCCAAGTTGGAAAAATAAATAAAAATAAACCACAGCAGAGTCCTTAAAAAAAGTTTCAAAAGCCCTTTGGGAATTGCTAAAACTTTGGGGAACTGCACTGATCTTGCATTTTACTGTTACCCCTGTCAGGATTGTAAACAAAATCATTTAAATTAAAAACCAAAACACTAGTCTCAGCCAAAAACAAAACAAACACTTTGTGTGAACTCGCGAACTGTGCGAGCTGACTGTGTCCAGAAAATGTAACATCAGAAATGTTGTCAACATTTGCCATTAAAAGTGCGCCCCCCGTTCTCCTTCAGCAGCTGTGCCCATGCAACTGTCCAGATGATTTCAAAATATAGACAGTATCTGTGGGCAGTCGAACCTATTTGAATCACAGTTTTGTTGGTGGAACAACAGTCAGTCACACGCTGAATCAGCAGGACAGGCTGTGAGGCCCTTTAGAGTGTGAGTAATAGTTCTGACACCTACGTAGGCTGATATCTTTTTCTGAGAGCAACTGTGCCAATCAACAATAAACACTGGTACACACCCATCATCTACTAAGCTCTAAAACAAACACATAGGGGCTGTTGTGAGGAGCGCTGAAGACTGACGCCACCTAGTGAAAGGTAATTATAGATGTCCAGCAACAGTGTGGGGACTCAGCACTCAATGTGACATCACTCAACTCAGCAAGTAGTTAGAGAGAGAAGTTCATGGCCTTGCTTCATCCTTTCGTTATTTAGATTTTTACTTTTTACATTTAGCTGAACTGCTGTTATTATTTTTATTTGTTTCATCTGGTCTGCTGGATGTCTATGATTAGAGTTGATTGAACTTGAAAATGTCTTCATATTGTCTCTTGCCTAGGACATATTGTCATATTGTCTAGGACTTTGTATGAGCCCCACTGGCGTCCTTCCTCCCACAGCACATTCACAATGCACAAAATGTGTACCTGTTTGTCACACAGTGCAGAGAGGTTAACGTCTGTGGAAACTGAAATGAATTGTTCTCTATAATCTAAATACGTAGTTTTTTTTTTTTGCAATAAATACAGCAAGAGACTGACTGTCACAAAATGTCTGTTTCAACACTTCCCTCCATACATGCATATCATCAAACTCTATTCTAGTCCTTTCACTCCCTGAATGACTGGATCTCCTGCTGTTCCTTCATCACATTGATCCACACTGCTTCTAACACTTAGACTGGTGGGTCTCGTCACCAAGCACAATATGTATATTTAGCAGGTGAACTGTGTCATATTAATAGCCAACAGCCGACATTGCAATAATGGCATGGCATCTCTCATATTCGAAAACAGACAGTGTAGATGAAAACAGTAGAATCCTACCTGCTATAGGTTACAGGCCAATTTTTCACTAAAAGTATACTTAATTTAAATATGCACAAGTAGCAGCGGAGGTTTAGCGGCCACAAAAGCCGTGCGATCCGCTTGTGAATTCGCCTCAGTGTCCAGATGAGTTGCAAATTCTCTTAGTTCTCTGTTGTTACAAATGGTTGTTACATTGCAAAACAAGCCTCCACCAAGCAACATGTGATACATTATACACAAAGCATCAAATGACAATGTGTAATGAGTCGATATAGTAACAAAAGGGCGGCAAATGATCATCAGACTTAACAGTTGTCCTCAGCTCTACAGCAGAAAATTCTCTAATAAACCCACTGTGCGCTACCCGCCCAGCACCAATGGCAGACAGACAACATTAGAGAGTAGCAGAGGAGTATCTGTATCAGCTAAAGATCCAAATACTTTACATGGGTGTTGATGGAGACTAAAACAGAGCACATACGGTGGAATTAGTTTATTATCACATGGACAAGTGTGGTTGGGAAGACCCCTGGTCTGAACCAGGCTTGTTGATCCTCCTGGCCTTGTCCCTCCACAGCAGTCACGTACCTTACAATACATTTCACTGATAATAAAGCAAACAACAGAGTCCCAGAAATTTAAAGTGAATAGAGTTTTACTGCAAGTTCAAGACAACACAGTTAAGCTCAGTGAGTTGGTTCGTGAAGCAACTGAACTCATACACCCAACACCTCTTCTTTTAAACAGTGTCCCCCATCCCTTAGGACTTGGGTTTTAGGGCCCCCTGTTAACCATGAACAGATGTCCATAATATGCCTGCGTTTTTAGCATGATGCTGACCATCCCATAAATAATCATGTTTCCCTCTGTGCTATCCTATGATGTCATCTCATGCTGCTCATCTTTCTCATTATTTCTTAGTCTGGGGTCTTTAAGAAAAATAAAACACAATTTGCGATAGGTTGCTGTCATTCTGCTGCCCCTCTATTTCCAACCATTTGCTGTTGTTCTTCTCTCAGCCTGACTCTTGTTGCTGCGCCATAAGCTTGTATGTCCATGCGATTCATGACCGTGTTTATACTGGTGTCAGTCTCATACGAACCTGACGTCTACAGTGGGCCCCAAATGCTCATAATGATAATAATAAATATTCTGTGTTTAAGAGTGCATTTTTTTTCAGACGTTTGTGGAGTTCTTCTACCCACAAGTGGTAAAAAAGAATCTAAATTCTTGCAGCTTTAACTAGTGAGGGGTGGTGTGTTCATTGTATTTTCAATAAAATATCTTAATTTATCTTACAGTAAATTAAATGATGTTCACGACGGTACGTATTAGAATATGTTCTTAATGCAAGGGGTAAGGATGCTCAGTATCAGTAGACTAATTCAGGATAATTAAAGAAAATGTCATGTTTTTTTAAGATAGTAATAGGAATAACAACCAATGACATTGCAGTTTAACTGGATGTGCTTAGACCAACAATCCAAGAGAAAAACCTGTCTTCGTGTTTTCTTTCGTTGTTTAGTTTCATTCTCTTCCTGTTATTGTGTGTTATCTGCTCTGCTACGTAGGTGAGCCATTGACTCTCTTAGTGTCCCCGCGTGAAAGAACTGCATGACACCAGGGTGAAAGAAAAAAATAAAAAATCAGAAGCCTCGCTACCTACCCCGCTCACCAGGCAACCATCTTTTCAACAAACCCTCCTCTAACAGACAGTAGCAGTCCATCACGACTAAAGCCATCTGTCACTTCAACAGCTTCTTCCCAAGAGGTGTCACCACACTTAAATAGCCCTCCTAAGATTTCTCCTAACCTTCCATAAACCCTGAAAATCTCCTTTCTTTCTTTATGCCTCCAGAGATGTGTCTTTAGGATGTTTAAAATTATTATTATTACATGATTTTTTTATTATGATGTTATAGTGATTCCTCAATAGCATTTTCACTCACTATTTCTGTATCATGACACACTGGTGGTGCAGGGTTGACAATATCTCCACAGCAGTGCTGTTTGGGCCTCAAAATGACTGAATTTATTCTCTGCTTGTGATTCTTCCGCTATCATCTAGCATTGAGATACCATAATGCTGATATGTCTCTTCACTGCTGATACCTGAGAGAGCAAGATTACTATAGACTGTATTGTGTGAAAACCGTAACTCCAGCACCCATGCTGTGGCTTACAAACAGCATTGTAATTTCACATAAATGGTGTAGTGGCAGCAGCTCAGTACCCGTGAATTTGGTGTCACAAAATGCTGTGAAAACTCTTTTAGTCAAAGTTTGATTAAGCTGTATATTTGCCTAGGATTATCTTAAGTTCGGTTCAGTTTCTATAACACCGTATCATAACAGACTTTATCTCAGGGCTGGTCCAGTTCGTACTTTTTATAGAATTATTTACAGAGACCATGAGCAAGCGCTAGTTGATTGGCAAGGAAAATAATGACTCAATAATGAATAATAATTCTAACTCTGCCAATGACCTTATTTGTGGTACGGTAATCAGATTATGCTGTTAAAATGGTCATTTCTAACTTCAACAAATATGCTGGAAAGCCAATATAGCTTGTTTTTATGTAGTAGTAGTAGGAGAGAGAGAGAGAGAGGGAGAAGGAAAGAGAAAAGGTGAGTGGACGAGAGGAAGGAGCTGCTAAAATACACAATTCAGGAAATATAGATAGGAGGAAGCGTGGGCTATAGTGCTGTAATTAAAAGTCTGTCATACACGTGCATGGCTTCTCCTTCCACTGCTACGCTGATGACGCAGAGCTATTATTCTTTTTCCCATTTGTCGCTCTTCTGCCTGGACAAGACTGTGTTCAGTCTTCCCAGTGTTCCCACAGCAGACAGGATGCCAGGGTTCAGGCGGAAATAATGTATCAACTTTAGATACACTCAGGTAGTTTTTTCCATTGGTTCTCAACCTAGGGTGTCTGACCAGTTTTTGTGAGAGGTCACAAGAAAAAACTTTTCAGGAGTGAAAAGTAATATTTCCCTATGAAATGTAATGGAGTCGAAGAATGAAGTCATATAAAATGGATAAACCCAAGTAAAGTACAGGTGCTTCAAAAGTAAATCTACTTTCCACCAACACTGTGGATGTGACCCACTGCTGTCCCTTACTTAACCTTTTGGTGGTGTAAAGATATCTATTTGAGTAAAGAATGTGGGAATGTGAGTTTTTCAAATAGGTTTTCGTTTATGGTTTCCAGCTCTTCTTGCTTACACCATCACACAACATTCCCTAGAGGTACGTGTGTGAAGTACAGGATCAGTAAACCAGATTCCCACCAATGTTATCATCTCACCGTTTTAGATTACACCTCGACAACCAATGCTAGAAAATATCCCTGTTGTACCCTGTTGCTCTCTGAACTTGCTTTAAGTTGTTTTCCCACTGAGTATGGATGCATCTATTTTAAGGCAGACAAAAGCATCTGCAAAATGAATGTAATATATGCCAAAAGGATCTGTTACCACATCTAAATAAGTTACTTAATATGTAAAACAAAAGACAGAACAAATGTGAAAACCAGATGTGATGGAGCCATGGCACTACTAGTGGTTAGATTTGTGAATTTTGGCTGATAACGACTTCATTGACATTGCTAAAAAAATAAAATCCTGTCAGTACCCTTGCAAATACTTAGCTACATGCTCATATATTAACAGAACTAGTTACTAGATAGTGGGTTTGATAGAACAGACAATGAGACCTATTTTTTCTCCTACAGCCTAATGAAAAGTTAAATTAAAGTTAAATCATGAGGAGAAAGGGAGAATATAGAAGGGTGGATACATTTCAGCACCGCATTTATGTGTGAGTCTAAATAGCGCAGTAGTTAGAGGAAGAAAACGGCATCATTCTGTTGATGTCTAGTCGTGATTCTGTGTGTGCTCTGCAGTAAATATCATGCTCCCAGCTTTTATCTTAGATTTGACTATTGGATATGAGTCACAACAACCACACACACACACACACACACACACACACACACAACAGTGTATGTAGAGGATGGTAAATGGTAAATGGACCCTTTCTTATATAGCGCTTATATATATAGACGAAGAATGGACAAAAGGAAACCGATTCACTGCCCACAACATGTTTCATTTTCAGGTTCATTCATGAATTAATCACTTACAGGAGTAACACATTCATGCACACACACTCTGGAGTGCCAGTCATTATATAAAGTGGGTCAATCTTATACTTTCATCATCTGTGGCTATAAAAGATTTCTTTGTGTGTTTATCCGTTCCATGAACAGTTTGCTTCCCTATGTATTTCCTCCATGGGCTTAGAGGTATACACATGTTATCTATATGATATCTATAATGATAAAAGGCCTCAGCACCATTCAATACCTGAAGGAAAATTATTTATAACCATGTTCTACTTTTTTTATTTTATCTAAGACGCTGCACTATCAATTCTTAACAACAAATCTCATGGTTATGTTTCCATTTTGTATTATAATGTTGTCTTTAAACCGACATTAAGTGATTTTTTGGCCACTTGGGGTCGCAGAAATAGGTTAATGTCGTCACCTTTTTTAATTTTGAATAACGTTTGGCGAATGCTATATGCACTCTCTGTTTTTGGTCTCCGCCAACTCCTTAGGGAGCTGCTAAATGCTCGACTATGTTCACCAACTAGTCTCAAACTGTGTCTGTCTGCTGTTTGATGCTGAACAGGTGTACAGTGGGTTTTTTCAGCTTCTTCTCTGAATGCAGCTGCCTGCTGTGACTGAAATCAACACTATGAGAGAAAGTGAACCAAAACATTTTAACACTGAAACTCACTTTCAAGCTCTGTAGAACTGAGGAGAGCTGCAGATTCATCTGATAATTCTCTGTTGGTTCATGATTACAAGTGACCCCTCTCACAATGGCACATTGTTGTTACATTGTCATTTGATTATCATACAAATATCGATTGTAGCAACTTAAAGACACACACACACACACTACCCATTAGCTGGAAATGGGAAACTGATCCTTCCTGTCTCTGACTGTTGCTGACTCATCTGCATTTCTCTAAAGACCTTGCCTACCAGTTTTTAAACTAGTTTTTTTGCTGTTGTGCCTTGTATTGTCTTGGTTTATAATCCTGCTGTTCATATCAGATACATTTTGCGATAAATAATTGAGAAAAGATTTCTCATGGCAGCTATAACTACAATTCAAATAGTTATGCTGAAATGGAAGTGTGTTCAAACCTAGCTTTGATTTAAATGTATGCCTTCTGTATTGGTCAACAGATGCCCTGCTTGGTCTCAGCTTAGATGGTCTAACATTCCACACTCTGAATTCAATTCAATTTCATTTATGTGGTGCTATATCATAACAGAGTTATCTCATAGCACTTGTTAGTATAGAGCAAGTCTAGACCAACTCTGTATGTATAGATCCAACAATTCCACAATGAGCAGCGCTAGGAGACAGTGGCAAGGAAACACTGCATTTAAACAGGCAGAAACCTCGAGCAGAACCAGAACCAGACTCTGGGTGGGCGGTCATCTGCCTTGACCGGTTGGATAGAATAAAAAAAAGATATATAGAGGGGGGAGGGGTAGAGTGACAGCAGGATGACAGTACAATTCCACATACAGATGCAAAGCAATGGCAGCTACTATGTTACTGATGTTAAAATAGACAGCCAATGGTATTAGCAGTACAACAACAGCTACACTAATAGTTTGATGAATTGACTCGCTTCATCTGGCCTGATTGACAAGTATAATTGGGTATCATCTGCATAACAATGGAAATGTATGGAGTGTCTCCTAATAATATTGGCCAGAGGAAGCATATATAAGGTGAATAGAATTGATCCAAGCACAGAACCTTGAGGGACTCCGTGACTAACTTTGGTGTGCATGGACGATTCATCATTAACATGTACAAACTGATATCGATCGACCGATCGATCGATAAATAGGACTTAAACCAGCTTAGTGGGGTGCCTTTAATGCCAAGTAAAAATCCCAGTCTCTGCAACAAAATGTGATGGTCAATGGTATCAAAAGCAGCACCAAGATCTAACAAGACAAGTACAAGTACAAGGTCATTTGTAAACTTACACCAGTGCTGTCTCTGTGCTGTGGTGCACTCTAAATCCTGACTGAAAATCCTCAAACAAATTGTTGTTGTGCAGGAAGTCACACAACTGACTGGCGACTGCTTTCTCAAGGATCTTAGAGAGAAAGGGAGGGTTAGATATTGGTCTATAGTTTGATATAACCCCTGGATCAAGAGTGGGCTTTTTAAGAAGAGGTTTAATTACAGCTACTTTAAAGGACTGCAGTACATAACCTTGTAATAAGGATCATTTAGTAAGGAAGTGCTAACTAATGGTAAAAATTCCTTTAGGAGCTTAGTTGGGACGGGATCTAAGAGACATGTTGACGGTTTAGATGAAGAAATCATTGAAGTTAGTTGATGAAGGTTGAGAGAAATTAATGATGAATAGTAGGCTGCTCTGGCATTACAGAGGGCCTTCCTGTACATTTTAAGACTATCTTGCCAGACTGAGCATTATTTTTCCAGATTGGTTGAACGGCATTTCCTTTAAAGTTTACATGATATTTGCTTTAATTTACGGGTTTGGGAGTTATACCATAGAGCTAACCTCATATGTTTTATTATTTTCTTATGAACCTTATTTACCCTACAAGAGCTAATTTTAGCAAACATTTGTTCACATCTAATTATTCCAGTGTGCTTACTGAAGCCTTATGCACACCGTCTGAGTTCAAGCACAACTGTGGTCCGCTACACCATGAGCAGATCTACATCATCAGCTCATTTGAGTTGAACCTGCTAGCTGGCAGAAATTTCTCTCTCATTCATCACAATGTTTACTAATTAGCTGGCAGGTCAGGGATTGCCGCAACTGAGGAGTTAACGCCTCCAGTTCTCCATTTTATAAGTGATTCCATAGGGTCCACCTTCGTCAGTGTCACAACATCAGGATGGGTATGAAGGCTATGAAAGACAGGCACAGCTGACCATGTCTGGGCCAGCAATGACAATTAATACAAATAAAGTACGTGATGTTGAGTGATACAAGTTTTTGTATTTTATTTTGTCTTTCAAAGATAGCTGTAGTTTATTTAGCATATTAGGACATTCAAAATGTATCATGGTCTGCTACTATTGGTAATAACAAGATAACTGTGAGATCTGGGAACATGGTGGGTGAAAAAACAACATGTAAGCGAGGTTTTAAACAAATCCCCAGCTGATTAGGGAACCTTATTTCTGGAAGAAATAACGGAATTATTACACAAACTGTCTATTGTAAAAATCCATTACTTCCTGCTTCAGTTTTGACCTTTTCAGGTGTCCGCTGATTCAGGTTGGGCAGTGTCCTGTTTCGTCAGGCTATCATAGATGATAGTTTATAATGGTTGTTGTGACAATAAATGTACTTAAAGTATGATCAGCCTCATACTAATGTGTGATGTTTATGTTTACCTCTTTCCCATTTAAAGACAAATATGTTGTAATGTTGTTTTTTTACATAAATCAGTACAATAAGATAATAATACTTTCTATATTTGTTTTTAAGTAGCAGAGGTGCGCTATACGCTTTCCATATACCCCCTTCCATCTGCACAAGAACCCCTGCATGGGAAGCAATGGACCAGAAAACACTCAACCTGTATGCTTTTTGTAGTTATTTAATTAATTAATTAATTTTTTATAAATTGTGGCTGCTCTTTATCCAAATTTCAAAAGCCTGATACTGACATCATGCACATTTTACAACAGATTTAAATCACTATGTCAGTTGAGATTTGGCTTTTCTGTAAAAGTTATAGTGAAATAAACATTTCCAGTTCATGAACTGACCCAAAATTAAATTCAGCCACAGTAATGTGGAGCAATTAAATGCAGGCCTAAAGAAAGCAAAGTTTATATTCAAATAATGCACAAAGTGAACAAGGATTTGAAGAGACAGAGGGTCGATGAACAAGGTTTGTTTTGGACAAGAGGCTCTTTAAAGCTGAGGGAGTGGCACTCAACAGAATGTCTGAGAGGGGATAATTATTTATATCTTGATATTATATCTTGAAAAGCAATTTTCAAGACATTGAGTTTTCCACCATAACTATTGACTGCTCTGTTTTGGTTGCTCTAAATAAAAAAAAAAAGGTTCATTATCTTCACTCTGAATTCCACTGGGATGTATCGATGGAAGCCCTGCTGTGCTGGCAAGTGAGCAATGCTGTCTCCTCACTGGACATAAATACAGTATTGATTAGCCATTCTACACAGCTTTCAGTGTCATTTTTCTACCGCGCTCGCCATGAAGAATTAGTGGACAGTAATCACTCTGCATCCTGCAGGCAGGAGCGTCTGAGACGGGCCAGTATGGAAGCCAATAAATCATACTCACACACTCACACCAGATCCACCTGTCACCATGAAGGATTCAGCAAGTAGAGCGTGGAAATATTGCCTTTGTTATTTGTTGCTCTAAAAATCAGGTCAGGCACTCTCTGTATTTTTTGTCTTCTTTTTTCCCCCCACTGTCATGCCACTCTCAGACATTGATCCAATATTTGGACCTCTGTTTGATATTTTATCACATGTTACTAGAATTGGATAGTTTCTTGGGATTTCCAAAGAGGGCTACAGCTTGCTGTGCAGGCTGTACAACTTGTAAATCGGGCCTGTGTCACAGCCGAAACCAACAGGGAGATGAGACCTCTGTCTGTTCATACCAACACAGGGTGAATAAGTTATACACCAAAGGGGCTTTGCGGTTGATTCTCAAAAAACCAGTAAGTGATATTGAGAAACATTTGACTATTAAACGTATTTGAACACGGATGAATAAGAGGCTTAAGATATCATAGTTAGGGAATTTTTCTATTTTCCCGTCTGGCTGTCAATCACTCTGGTCAAGATATCTGTTCCGCTGCAAGTCGCATGCATTGTCCCCTGCAATATATGAAACATGGAAATTTGTCCCATCCAATATTTTCAAAGACAAAGCTAATTTTGGGCTGCGCAGTGATGCAGTGGTTAGCACTGTTGCCTCTCAGCATTCACTGGCCAGCTGACGCCTTTCTTGTGGAGATGGCATGTTGTCCCCTTCTTCCTCCCACAATCCAAAGACATGCAGGTTAGGTTAAATGACAACTCTAATTTGCCGTATCTGTGGCTGTGTGTGTGAACTGTCTCTCTCTTTGTGTCAGCACTGTGATTGGCTGGTGACCTGTCCAGGGTGTACTCTGCCTCTGTTTAATGTCAGCAGGGACCAGCTCCAGCACCCCCAACCCTCTAAGGATAAACGGATATAGATACTTGATGGATGGAGAAAGCTAATTTGTCGACTCAATATATGTTACACCAACGCCAAAACACACTGGATGCTCACTGAACTCCTACTGCATTATGTACATCTGGATGGGTCAGTGTTAATGTAACAGGCTAGCTGATGATCATTGAGCCACTTGACTTTTGAAAAATTAAGTCTGAGAACATGGAAAAGTACTCATATACAGACTGTGAGCTACGTGTATTACAAAGAGGGGCTTAAGGTAGGTTGAGGGTTCCACAGCCCTCCCCCAACCCAGGTGGCTCCCCCAATGTCTGACTGATTCTTGATCTTCTATTTAACACAATTGTCAGATACAAATTCTGCCTGACTAGCTATAGAGATTTCACTGTTGGTCTGGTCGTCCACCACTTTGGTCCAGACCGAACTATCACAACAGCTATTAGATGAATGCCAGAAAATACAATATGGTCCGTCCCCAGAAAATGAATTCTAATGACATTGGCGGTCCTGTGACCTTTTTTCTAGCGCCACCTGCAGGTCAAAGTTTCCACTTACCCTGTGAAATACATCAACATCAACAGATGATTTAGCACAAAATTTGGTACAGACATTCATGTGCAGTTGGCCGTTCAATACGTGAGCAAATCCTGAAGCTAGAACATTTTTATGGCTCATGAGCAATTTTCATTCAAGCAACTGGACCACTATCCAGTCTAGTGTGCAGTTCTTATAGTACACCCATTGGTCTCCCATGTCAAAATTTTAAACTCCAACATTTTATTGACCCATTCAACTCACCCAATATCACACTATTCTCACCTTTCTTCCAACAGTAATAATTCTTACAGCCACTAGAGATCTTTGTTACTTGGCCGTAAGCATTTCTTGTTATTGAGCATTTAAAAGCCATCTTTTTTTGGGTGGGGGGCAGTCTCATCTCACAACTCATTACTTGTATGAAGACAGGGGAAGACGACATTGAGGCCTATCTGGAGGTCAGCAGGAAAAGCACAGTGGCCAACAGCAGAATGGGCCGGCATTCTGGCCCCCATATAAACCCAGGAAGCGCAATGCTACACTAAAGGTGGACATCTTAACCTGATCACCCTCCAAACAAGGGCCCAGCGGTTCCATGCCTGGACGTATGACCCCACATCCCCAGCTTGGCCGCAGGTGGCCACATTGTCGTGGCTGACCCGCAGCTGGTTGATCAAATTGGAGGGTCCACCAGCCTTGGACCAACTGGTGATGTGCATTCGAGCCCTGCCAACCGATGCCAAGCGACATGCCTCCAAGGCAGTCCAGCGTTGGTGGAGGATCTGGTCGCACTGTTGGGAGAACCACCAAGTCACCATGGAACAGATGCGCAGTAGTCGCATAGAAAACCTACGACCCAGTCAAACTGACCCCCAGGCGGACTGGGTGAGAGGGAGGAAATGGGATCCAGAAACACCACAAACCCTCCACTCCTCACAGGTAGGACCCTGGTAAACCAGGACTGGCAACAGTGCTTCACCTGTGGTCAAGGGACATTTAGCCTGGGATTGTCTTGGGTCCAATGAACCGATGCTGACCGCCAAATCAGCCAGATCATGGGAACAGGCAGATAGCTACCTCACCATGCGTTATGCCCATGAGGACACAAAGGCCCTCAAGTTGACCGTTAGGATAGAAGGCCGGGATACCGACGCTCTGCTGGACTCAGGGAGTGCCATCACTCTCCTAAGGCCGGGGCCGACCCCTGGGCCCCGAGGGCCACGTGTCCCCATCTCCTGCATACATGGAGACTCCCGGGATTATCCTACCACCCACATCAAGGTACAAAACACCAGTCCTAACTTTGAAGTCAAGGCTGGGCTGGTGGAATCCTTACCATATTTTGGCACTTGTGGGCTCACCAGGCGGCAGGCACCCAGAGGCGCCATGCAGAGAAGAAACCTTGCCGCAACCAAAAGGCACCAGTGGTGCATGACTGTGCAGCACACCCTAGACCCTGTCCCTGTCCCTGTCATGCACCAGACGAAGACACTCCTACTCCCGCCGAGACCCTGGCGAACGAGGAACCAGGGTTCTCCTCCCCATTCACCTGACTTTTCCTTATTAAAAGGACACCCTTTTTGTTACGTCAACTGTCTCTGAGTTTCCTGCTTTATGGTGAATCTTGCCTCTACAACCCTGGGTTGCCACAATATGAACCCAAATGAATTCGGAAGAATATGAAAACATTTTATTTACAGATGTGTTCTGTTATTTTAACAGAACTTGCAGAGGAAATTAGAACAAATCAAATACAGCTGCAGAAGACAAGCAACTGCAATTCTTTATATCTCGTTACGCACTTCTAAAAAGTCAGTTCTTGACATTGTTCATACTTTTTTGAATTGTGTAATTTAAGCCAGTCAGAACCACAAATAAAATCACTTTATGGAAGATATTCTTGTAAATTACACTGCACAATAATATTAGATCACAACATATTGTCCTTTAGAGATTAAAAATGCTTTTGAACCTAAGTATTTCTTTCAAATCGATGACCGCAGATTTAAACATAAGGGGCCTGGGCTTCTTACAAAGCATCCTCTGTGCTGTTGGAAAGATTTGAACAACCGAATAATGAATCATAGTGTGTATGTAGGCATTTGTGTTGCATCTGAGTGAACACGGTTTATGATAATTGCCTTGGTTAGAGATGTACTGTAGATGAAAGATACCCATTTTGGATTAGGCTGTTGTTTTACATATCTTTTAATAATTATTTTGATGTTATTACACCTGTGAAGAAACGCATTCTACAATTTGTCGAGATCCCCAAAGATGGCAGGGAACCATTTGGATTATCGCAGTGCACCTACTGTTAAAATGGCAAATCCAGACCATCCATCTTTTTGCTTCAGCAGGATAGTCATTATTATCTGTCACCAGAAACAAACACTTAAAATCATCCCTTTTTAATCATTATCATGAAATATGTAAAAAGACCTGCGAGAAGTCTGAATCAGGGGCAACATGCAAGCTGTGATTTGCAACATGAGGTCATTCTCTCTTGCATTACTTTTGACACATTTCACTAATGATGCACGATCTTACAATTGTAGATACATTTGTAAGATTTGTGAGTGACAGCCATCTGTGAAGCATGACCTTGCAAACATTTGTGACCACAGCACATGTGAGTAGTGCTCTCATATCACTTTTGTGAAATATGCCCCATGATGTTTAACTATATCTACTGTAGTACAAAGGAATATGAAGTAAAATGGGATTTCAGTCTGATGTCTGATGCCAGACTGGAGACATCAAACTGTACATGTGGGGGCGACAGTCTGTTAATTTGGTAGTTCTGTGGTTATCTACAAACTATGGAAGATTTAAAATGACCAAATTAAAACAAATCAAAGAAAGAAATAAAGTGCTGTCTACCTTGCAGACATGGATTAGCACTTTTTAAAAGGAAAAGTCAGAGGATTACCAAAGTCATTAGGACTCAACATAACAATTCAACAGCACGTGGAGGACTTTGCACTACTCAAGGCTCACAGAACGCCGTTCAGACAGTTGAGTATAAACTGATAAGTTTAACTCACTTTCCAGATAAGAGCCTCAGCAGCCACTGTGCTGCCTAGAAATGTAGCATTTGTGTGTGTGTGTGTGTTCCCTATGCGGTGTGTAAAAACTGCGTTGCCATGCCAGTTTCTCTTTTGTGATTGTGCGCTGCAGTTGCTGTGGAGTTTATATTGTTCAGTATGGGTCTATTTAATTTATGTGGCTTTATAATGCTTGTTCGACTTTACGTATACACAACAGCATATACACAAAAACATTGTACCAGAAATCGGTACAAACTAAATGCATAATGGCACTTGTGCATTTTTCTCACCTGCAAATAAAGCCGAAGAGCAGTCCTAGATGAATATCGGTTCCTGTTTTTTTGCTGTTACCCTGACTGTTCTATTCTCAGACTGGGCTCACTTCGCCAGTCGCTAACATAACAATTTTGCTACAGCCATGAATATTGCCCTAGAACTACTTAAGTTGAAAGCAGTTAAGTGTTCCAATGTTTTAAAAATGGGACAAATCTAAATATTAAATAATAAATATTCTAAATATTAATAATCAGAACAATAATGGTGGGGAGACTGGGGTAATAACACAAACTAATACTATAATAATTCTGGACATAATCCTAGCCACCAGGGTGCCACATACGCACAGGCTGCAAAGTGCCTTCTTAAAAGATGGAAGGTATTCTTGGTTTGGACATAACGGCTCGGTGGCGTGATTTTGTTTCAGTAGTATATATGATAACATTTAATGGAATTTATTTTGTAGCCAAAAGGTGTTCTTTAATTTAACAGTAGTATCATATACACATTGTCAAATATAACAGAGTAATGTTTACTCAGAGTACATTTTAATTGACCTGCTTTTTACTTTTACCTGAGCACACCTGACAGTTGATGAAACTCCAAATGAGTTTGTCTGGGGGGGTTGATTAAACGGTCTGACTACATGTGCTTCTTGGCAACAACTTTGTTTTTTAACAATGTCACCACATTCAATTCAATTCAATTCAATTATTATTTATATAGCACTATATCATAACAGAGTTATCTCATAGCACTTGTTAATATAGAGCAAGTCCAAGCCAACTCTATATGTACAGACCCAACAATTCCACCATGAGCAGGACTAGGCGACAGTGGCAAGGAAACACTGCCTTTAACAGGCAGAACCAGGCTCTTGGTG
>JAVQJF010060601.1:0-24455 GCA_036023855.1 Gadopsis marmoratus
ACCATGAGTTACAGTAAACATGTGAAAAACATTGCTACGACTCGTCTACTGTCATTCCCATGGAAGAGTTTAGCTAGCTGGATAAGCTACAGGTTCCACACTGTAGCAAAGACAGCACATCCTCACTCCTTCATCCGCCATCTTGAAGACTGTCCCAAAGCTCTTATTCCTGCTTCGAGGAGCGAGGAAGCACGAGAGCAGCATTGACGGAAGACTTTTTCAGCTGAACCTCATGATGTATAAATACCCTGCCCCTAGCAGAAACATTGTGTAAGTGCCCCTTATTTTCATTCATTTGCAATGAATCACTTTAATTCAGATGTTCCTATGTTAAGGGCTCCAAAGAGCAAGAAGATGGGGATCTTAAACATTGTCATGTTATAATTAGGTTTATTTCATCCACAACCTGTTTTGTTACATCATAAATCTCAGTAATAGCACCCTCCTAGCATATGTTCCAAATATGTTCTTCTACAAAATAATTTTTTATTTGTATTATTCCAGATGCGTTTATTGGCCTACATTTTTCAACGTAGAAACTCAGCTCAATTAGGACACTGTTTTATTTGAGGAGTCTCAATGAAAAATGCTGGAAACTTTGTGAGCAGGACGAAAACTGAGTGCTGAACAAATCTAATACCAAACAACAATCCTTTTCAGTTTTTTTTACACATTTACTTCCATGTTTGATTTGTGACAACTGCAACAGTTCTCTATAGATGACAGAGAAGGGCAAGAAATGGGAGAAAAATCAATGCACGTGTCTGTTTTTATGACAGTCATACAAAAGATGTCTCCACAGCCAAATAAGAGTGGAGAATGTAGCAGATTGGGGGGGGGGGTTGCTCTGATATCTGGCTCATTTGAAGTGTTGATAGGCGAACAGTCACAAAAAGCCAAGTTAATAAGCAATTTAGAGCTTTAAGCCCAGTCTATGATGAAAGTTTAATGATATAAACACACATTTGCTGTCACATATTCTCCCCTTTTAATCATTTCCCTCTGTCAGCACAGGGCTAACAGAAAAACAAGCCTAATCCACCTGATTGACATCTCCCACTAAATTGGCTGGTAGAAGGACTGGAAAATATGTCAGGCTATTAATTGCTTTTCTGTTCTTTTCAAGTTTTTTGTCTGGAATGCAGCGTGTCATAGCCAGGGTCAGAACACACAGGGGTTGGTGTGTTACGGAGGTCAGTCAGTGGTCACTTCTGTAATCAGATAATATGTACACATGATCACAGTTCACATCAGCCCTGTGAGAAATAGTATAACCACCAATGTGCACACACACGGAAGTTATGGTTTAATGTTTTTGAATGAGCCTTGTATTAAAAAGCATAATCAGTTTTCTTCCTAGTGTTTTAATTGGATCAGCACATAAATATTTAACCTAACTTTGATATTTTGCTTTATAGGATGCCGTTTATGTATCGACGATGGTGATTAAGAGGAAAGGGTCAGGGTGAAGGAGGAAATTTTAAACATTATTTTAAATTTAGCTGTCCAAGTTTTATTTTTCTAAACTGTTCCTTCTGTTTTCTTTTAAATATGCTAATTTCATGTTTGCCATTTCTTACATTCTGTTCAAGTTTTGTTTCTTTAATAAGCTATCTGCAATTTGCTTTTTATTTGTTTTTAAACATTAATATCTGTTCAAGTTTTATTTTTCTCAACTGCACTTCTGTTTTATGGCATTCTCTTCTGTAATTTAATATCTTTGTTGTAAAGCACTTTGAACTGCATTTCTTGTATGAATGGTGCTATAGAAATAAAGTTTATTATTATTATTATTATTATTATTATTATTATAGGCAGCAGGGAAGGACCCAAATGCAGACACCCATTCAGTTCAGTGGTTGATTATCCAAAAAGATGAGCTCACATGCAGGTCCAGGTTTGTTTGAGAAAAGCCTGACAGTACACACAAAAAGTTGGCCAATGATGTCTCTAAGAAGACTGTGTCTACGAATCACACAGCTTGCCAAGATAATCGTCGTAATAATCGTGATTGCATTCAATTTTATTTGTATGTCTCGTAGTCATAGTTGTCTGTGTAGTTAGTAGTTTAATAAAGTTTTCATTTCTAAGGAACTTTTACTAGGTGGTTTGTGTGTAATAAGTATTAACACGAGTAAAGAACTCGGTAGCAACCTTTAGTTGGAGACTGAATTAATTCATAGGCTATCTTTTTCCCTTTTCATAGGTGGTGCCCTGAGGTGAATTTAAGGTTAATTAAATTCTATTATTTAATATAAATATTGATTATTTCTGATGGCTGAATTTGAGTATCATATCTCAACCTATGTATTATGTAATTTGATATATATTTTGGTACCATTTTCACAGGTTGGTGATGCCTGTCCTTCCGCTACAAAGCCAAGATGGTGAACATTGAGTGAGAGAACTGTCTAAAATTACACAATCATCTTTTTGACCGTTACGAGCCATAACTGTCAGTGTGACATTCACGACTGATACATTTTAGTAGTAGTCAACTACTCCCAAGAAGTACTGGAGTAGTCGAGTATTCACTAGTATTCAGAAATATATCTTATTTTCACCCAATCACAATGATCATTTCTCATCAAAAATGTCTCAAATACAACCAATAAAGTGTTGATTAATGTAGACTGTAGGCCCTGAAGGCTGTTTACGATTGCAAACATTTTCATTGCTGACCCAATCTGACCACGGCGCGACCGCTCCTTCACCAACACCTCTTACTACAGTGAGACATACACAATACAAATACTGCACAAGAGCCTGCACAGTATTCTGTTTCCTCCAGAAATGTTATAATCATTATAATTTACATAATTGCAACATATACAAACTACACACGGAATGGAAATAAATCTTCTAATCTACTAATACGTCTGATATTATTTTACTAATGTACTACAGCAAACAAGAGATGTTTTACATGTCTGCACCCTCCCTGAAAATAATCTTGGCAAAATGTTGCGTTAGGGTTGTTTCATGTAGAGCGGGGTCACTCTCTCTCTCTGTCACATTCTCTCTCGCTCTCGTGCACACATGAGTGTTTGCTGAGCGAGTGAATGTGTCGGACAGTGGATGTGCAGTTCCACTTTGACTGTATATTTTTCACTGGTGACTCTCACTGTTCACACAAATGTTATATTTGCATATAAAAGTGCGAGGGCAGCGTCCAGGATTAACAGTGCAGGCATAATCTTTCTGGATTCGATTGAAAGAACTGGAATAGTTCCGTGGAACGCTCATCTAACAGTTTTCCCGCTTGTTAATCCAGCAAAAGCAATCATTCTGTCCAACTTACCACCATGTATCAGTTAATTCTTATATTAAGTACAATACCCACATTTTCTATACTGTAACAATATCACAAAGGCTCATTCTGCGTTGGTTGTATTGATTAGAACTGATAGCAGTTCTTTCTACGCCCATGTGTTATATCTGAATGCATGCCCTACTCACCTGCAGCTGCATTAAGAGTAAAATAAAAATGTATTACTCAGAAATACTTCGAACCAGGTAGAAAAATGGGATCTTCAGTCTATGGGTCTGTTGCAACACTTCCTGACTTGGACAAAGCTGCTAATTTTAGGTATTGTTGACGGACCCTTTTGTCCTGATCTGATTTGATCAAATCAACACTTCCACCCAGCAACACTGCCACCCAGTGGTGTGTAAGAGTAAAACATGCATAAGGTCTCTATGGCCTCATGAGATTCTACACCTGCAGAAGTAATATTTCCAAAGTCACTAGATGTACCATTGAGAGCTGCAGTCAAGTGTTTTCTGTTTTCTGTATGACCTGTGCATTGACTGCCACAGCTTGAAAGATGTTTGTTTCAGCTGTTTCTCTCTGAGACTTCATCCTCGGGCTGGATCTGTTAAAGGACTCAGGTGGTTGGAGTGCTAAAATTAGGAGAAAAAGAGAGTGAAAAAGTAGTGTGAATTGTGTGTGAAGCTTAGATGGGTTGGCAGTAGGAAGTACAGAACATTTTACCTCTTTTGACTGACCTGCTCCAAGTCCTCCTGCACAGAAATCCATAACATGGCCTGATTGTTGTTAGTCCCAGTCTTCTCTTTCAATTCAATTCAGTTTTATTCATATGGTGCCATATCATAACAAAGTTATCTCATAGCACTTTTTTGTATAGAGCAGGTCTAGACCCAAAAATGTGTAGTAATGCTTCATGTTGCTGGTGCCGGTTTGAAAAATGGTGGTATTAAAATACTGTACATACATTTACACTGTAAACCTGGCCCTGAACTACCCCTGGAGCAGGGACTGTTTGGGGGCTGGAACTCTGGTGCCTGAACATTTGAGCCTTGCGTTGCTTCGGTTTACCCTGGGTTTAATGCTGGACCCCCTTAGGACTAAAAAAGATGTAACAAGTCTCACTTCATTAAAATCATCTATAGGAGGATCTATGTAAGAGGTTTTTTTTTGCTCTTTTTTGTAGACTGCAGTCTCCTCTGTTGGCCAGCACCCCTGCAATGTTCTGCGTTTACCCGTAGAAGAATATTTTTCTTCTTAATAAAAGTGGAAAATATCTGCACCTGCTTGCCCATATTACAAAGGTGTTACTTTACACTGGGAATATTCATACATACACTTTGAGACTGTGATTTGTACTAAATCAAGCAGGCCAAAGCAGAGATACGATTTGTGATGCCTGAATGATGTAATGTTGGCCATCCATAATGCAACTTCAACCCCTCCTCAAAGTAAAGGTGTGATCTATGGCTGATGAGGTGAGGGATTTGAAAAGGAGTCTGTGCTTGATTTATGGACTTCACCTTGAAGTAGTGCAGCACAGTTGTGTCAAACCTTGATTCTACTGTGATACTGATTGTGAGTTTATCATTTTGATTTTCGTAATGATATTTATTGACTCAATGACTGAAATATGTAGTAACTGATCACTATTCACTAACTTACAGTAGATGAGACATAACTATTAGAAAAAGGAATAAATACAGAATCAACAAAGTAGAATCAGATTAGTAGAATACATATAACAGTGATATTAATGTATACACTTTGATAAAGATTTCTTAATCTGCATAATACATATTAACTGAGCCCTTCCTAATTCCAATTACTGTATTGCTGTGTATAATAGTGTCATTGGTGATTCTACCATCAGTTGAATGTTCACCATCTTAATTTAGCATGTTAACATGTATTTAACATTAAGCACTAACCCTAAATTCCAAGTGAGGCCGATGCTGTAGCTTTGCAGGTATTTGGTCATGCATCAAAGTTTTGCAAATTGAAATTTCATACAGACATTTATGGTCCCAAGTGGATGAAGTCATTATCGGTGCAAATTGTCAATGGCCATCCCATGTTGAGATAATTCAGTCTGGACCATGATGCTAGTGTGGGTAATAAATACTTTGTAATTACTGTGTTGTAATAGTGAGATTAATATCAAATGGCCTGGGAACACAATGGCTGGGATTAATGTGGAATGGAAAGTGCTTGACAGTATACATGTGTGCATAGTCCTGCACTAATATGATTTTTATATGTATTTCATACTGTCCTCATGTCTGATAAAGACACTAAACAGCAGACAGACACAGAGAATAGCTGATCAACATAGTGGAGCATTTAGCAGTTAAACCTTTCCCTCACGAGTTATAGGTGAAATCAATAATTTTATAAATAAAAGGAGGGTAAATATAATATGACATAATTGTTTGTTGCTCCTAAGTGGCCAAAAAACTATTAATACCACTGTAAGTACCAGTTAAGTATTATTTACAGTAGATATTGGTCTATCTAACCCTAATGCACACGTAGTTTTTGTGGTTGAAATATAATAGATGCTGTCTCAGGAAATGTACTTAACAACAATATAAATGTACAGTCTACCATAAGGCACTGTGGAAATATGAGGTTTAATAGGCTATGTATACGTAACGCTTTCCCAGTATCCCCTAATCGTGGGATACGTCTCCCTGGATTCTTTTACTTAAAACACCCTTATCCTATCTATGTAAACCCTTCGGGTTTAAACAGTTCTTATTTATCAAGCGGACAATGAGGAAAATGATATGAAATTATATTACCAATAAATTTAAATCAAATAAATCAAATCACATTGAGGGTTTGTTCAGTGCATCACTTATGCTACCCTAGCACAACAAACACACAATAGCCTTTGTCCTATGACAACTGGAAACTGACATGACAGCAAAACACCCTTTAAGCCTGGCTGATGTAAACTTATGACACTTTTGCCACACAATACCAAATATCAGTCTTTAACATGGCAAAGAAAAATACAATACAAGCTTAACTTGTTATGAAATATTCAACAGCTATTACTTCCGTTAACTCTAAATAATGCCGTCTGAGTTAACAATAACTGGAATTTACTGCTTTTACTCACACAGAAAATAACAAACAAAAAGATGGCAATAAACACAATTAAAACGAGCTTGTGTGCGGTAAATTACAGAGACCAGGCCTGTCAACCCTCATGTTCTTCCCGGGATTTTCCTTCTATCCTGCAATCCTCCTGTTTAAATATTTTCCCGTAAGCCTCCAGTTGTTGTAACCTTTGTAAAACAAATAATATTAATAATAGGCCTAATTATAAAACATGTTGGCAGTGTTTCCCTCCGGTACAGCAGGTGGCAGTATATACAACATTAGCTGTAGCATGATCTGCCAGTCAACCCCACTAAGAAGAAGAACAATGGATGACAGTGAGCGGAAGAGAGATGGAGATGCAGTTGTACCTGCCAAAGAAGCTAAAACTCTATGAAAGTACTTAGTCAGATGGGAGGAGAGCTTCTCTTATTTAGTTTAGATGATGTAGATACAGAAATACAGTGAAATTATTATTGCAACAGACCATCAACAAATGAAACTAAAACTAAAACATCTCATATTGTCACACCATATAAGTACACCATACATGTATGCTTTCAATGTTTAGCTCGTTTGTTTTAACCTTTTACTTAACAAGGATAGGTCCCATTGAGATTAAGAATCTCTTACAAATGATTGTTGAGTTTGATGTAAAAACTGATATTAGAATCATGTGTTTTAAGGAGAGTTTTCGATTGCGTGTCCCATGGTCTAAATGTTTCAGAAGGCTCCCAGCATAGGCCAAGTCCTGCCATCACCACCACCACCACCAACACCTAAATAATGCTACCACACTGACAGCTAATTCAAACAAACACAAGCCATTAAAGCCAGCGTTATTGTGATTTTGCTGTGTGGCTGCTGAGCCGCCCCGTCCTCTCTTTCATTATGCAGGTGGTGATGGATGTCGGGATCAGATAACCCAGGCTATTTCCAGACAAAGGCGATTAGAAGGATTAATGCAGATGAGGGTGAGGAAACCACTCACCTTCCTCTCTAATTGACAGAAAGTCATTCTGCATTTAAAGCCTTTAGTAACCTCAAAGCCATCACTCAGGTGTCCTGCTGCCTTACTGATCCCAATGAATTTACACAAATTTAGTGGTGCATGTTTTACAGGAACCAAACTGTGGCACTGTCAACCACAAACCAAAGACCTAATGATAAGTTATGCCCTTGACAGCTGTTTTACTCTTTGTGATACCACAATTTAGATCAATCAGATCCATCACAAACACTCCTGCTGAGACAGGGAAACTGCTACCAGAAAACACAGCTCACCTCAGCTAGAGTGAACAGTACTCTCTAACAGGAGACTTGCTGTTCTGTTGTGTTTCCTGTAAACACTGCCGCTTCTGAGTTGTGTCCTTTTTGAATTTAGTGTATAGAGCAGCGCAGCATGCCATTCTTCTCTGCTGCGTGCAGTGCATCTGGGAACTATTTTCAATGTTATGCATCTGGGTGTTGTGCCAAAACTTCACTCACAGTCAGATTTCTGCTTCTCCATTTGCATGCATGTGAAAATAAAAATGTCTGTGTAGCAGCGCAAGCAGTTTTGGCAGGACTATCTGTGCAATACAGCATCTCTTTTATCTTTGCAACACAAACATTTAAAAAATAAAAGCAATCTAATTAGTTAGTCAGCCACGTATGGCAGCAAAGAAAGGCCTCGATTAATTAATTTCTTTTTGCAATGGAATACCTTTATAGTGAAATGAAACCCCTACTCTGTACATAATGTTAAAATTGAAATACCACAGAATATTTAACTTTGGAACATTCGATCTAAAAGTATGTGGTTTGAATCAAAAGTCCTGAGTTTTCCAGTCACAGAAAGTGACCAAATACATTTCAGCAACTTGAAAATTGTTTTTGTCCTTTGAAACCAACACAATCAAAACGACATTGCATATATATGTGAACCCTAAAAAGTACTTAAAATCAAATTGCACAATTTTAAAATACTTTACTTCTGTTAATTCCAAAGATGGTAATTTAGATGGTTTTCAAACTAAGATATTTCAGTGCGATAAATGACTAGAATTTGAATATCAAGTATTTCTAAGGGAATACATTTTACCAGTATGCACTCGATCATGAGAAACCTTTCTTTGCTTCCACAGCTGTCATCTGAAGTCTTCATATCCCAAAACATCTGAGGCCACTAGAATGCTGTCGTTTCCTATAGCAACACTTTACATGCTACTAGACAGTGTTTGCGATTTTAAATCATTCTATAGCAGATTCAACGGGCGCAAATCAAAATGATTGAAATGAGTCTTGGATTGAAGACAATAACTGTTAACAGTATTTCGTGGCTGTAATTGCACAGGATGGTAGCAAACCAGAAACTGTATGATTGTAGAACTGAAACACAGCTTGAATGCTGCGTGTTCTTTGTTATTTTAAACATTCGAATGAGGAAACCAGGAGCAAAAGCATCAAATGGACTCTGGGTGTTGGTGCTGTTGCTGACGTCACACAGAGGGCCCGACATTGATCGAAATTGATTGGATTTCAGAATAAGAGCATGACTTTTGTTGTGGAAAATGATATTACAGAGTGGGTTGCACGGAACGGTTCTTTCAGTGCATCGGCTTAAACTTTACATGATGTTGAATACGATGATGCACTGTAGCTGCTCAGAATGCTGCAGAGCGTCAAACATCCTTTCTTGTTACGTCACGGTTCTGCGGTGCAGGTGAACATGCCGACTACATTAAACGCTGCTCTGGGGATGGAACGGTTGCGATCTACAGTAAGCATGTTAGCATCTAGCTCTCACAGTCGGCGGCTGGAAACTCTTGGCTTGTTCATTTGCGAGCTGTCCTGCCTCAATTCCATCTATAGAAATTAAAGTAGATTAAGACACACCTTAAAGTATAACACAATACAAATAGCACCACAAACTACTGCCTCCAGAATGACGCGCCGCAGCGGCTTTATTTGGAAACTTGTTGGCGGAAACGCTTGTGAGCTCAGCTAGCTTGACCGCTAGCTTGACCGCTAGCTTGCACACCAAGTTTCCGTGTTGCCGCCGCCGCCGGTCAAACCGGCTGTTTCTCCTTCACCGCTTCCTCCTTCGGAGCAGGGAGGTGAGAGGAGCCATGGCGGGGCGCAGACACCGGGGCCACGACTGTCGCTGACGGAACACAATGGTGACGTCTTCTAAAGTTGTACACTCATCTTTAGCTCTCGCCACAAATGGCCGTTTCAAGTTTTCACTTAATGCCATTTTGCTAATAGTCGATGGGATCGTAGCGGCGCGGAGTTTGCTCTGCGTGTGTCCTCTCCCAGGACGTGGTCCGGTAAAGCCACGGAGCGCCTCTTTAATATTTCAAAGTCGAGTCGGTGGAGGTCAACATGGGGGCAAAGCAGAGCAGCCCGGCTGCTAATCCAGCTGCTGCCGGACGGACCAGAGCCTACTCCGGCTCGGACCTACACTCCAGCGCGTCCAGCGGTAACGTTAACCGGTCTACCGCCGGAGGGTTGAGGTACCATGCGTATGGCGCGTCCGGAGCCTCTGGAGCCACGTCCGGCACCAGCCAGCACCTCGGAGCCAGGGCCACGTTTGTGGGGGGCTCCGGGACCAGACCTCAGTCTGGCATCAACATTCCGAACAGCAGCCGAGCCTACAGCTCCCAGGAGTCCGGCGGCAGCAGCCCGGAGGAGGACCGGGGCTCAGGCTCAGGTCCGCGGCTGTTGGTAGGATCACTACCTGCTCACCTGTCGCCTCATCTGTTCGGAGGTAAGTCGGCAGCTCAGCGACTCACTGACACTCTGTGTTCTTACTCCGGGCAGATGCTTCAGGATGGGGGGGCCCGGATCAAGTAGTGTTTTTATTGATTTAGCAGGAGATTTCCATCTGAAAACATCTGGCCATTAAAGGGACTTTAGATTGCTGAGGTCAAGTCAGAACATTTTCAGCTGTATGTAGCCTGATGTATGAAATGTTAAACCTTTGTTTTGTTTTGTTTTGGATTTGTTGTATTCATTTAGAAAACTGGGGAAATAAAACTGAGCGAGAGAGAGAAGGTCACTGCACTTAACTTAGTTGTTGTCCTAGAATAGTCCCAATTTAAAGAAATCGGACGGAAAGTGGAATCAGCCATTCAGTTAGTTTAATAAAATGTAAACTTCCCCAGGTTGCTGAAACTCCTAGATTCTCATAATTACTGCTGAAGGCATGAACTCCGTGTCTGCAGTGATAACTGCCTCTGAAGCAAAGTCATGGGGATGAATAATGCTGAAACTGTTATTCCAGTCATTGGTTAGGCAATCCAGGACAATCTTGCTAATTGGTTGTCAATTGTAAAGCAAAATTGTCAAACATTTTCTGGTTTCAGCATTTCAAATGAAGCCCTTTTGACCAAAACACGGCAAACTTCTCCACGCGCAAGTGTTCAACAAAGTAACTGCCGAAATGAAATCCAGCCAAAGGTTTTCTTTAACGCAGAGAATCTGACAAACCATTTGATGCCATCGTTTCAACTTGATCCATACTTATTAAGTGCTGAGGATCAATAACCAGGCCCACAAGGAAGCTAAGCTGCATCGATATAATGAACATGGACTCGCATGTGACAGCCAAACATTGTTAAGGTCAACGGTGTGAGTCTCCTTGTTGATTTCAACAGTGACTGAAGTCATCTGATCACTGGACGTTCACTTAGTTCACGTCCAAAGATTGATCGAGTGACTCTCAGCTGCTTTGATGTTAGTACCAACTCTAGAACAGCGTTGGCAGGTCAGTCTTGGCTCTGCTCAGCTGAGGTTATCCAATTACAAGGCTGTTATTCAGCTGTTATTTATGATGCCAGTCTATTCGTCGAAATGATGTTCAGTCTAACATGGGAATGATGTCTGAGATAATTCTGACAGCATTTGTTGTTCAGCCTTCATATTTATTAAATTATTGTACATGTACATTTCAGATAAACTCAAACTCCTTCACATCCCAAAATAAATAAATTCAAAACATCAATCAATAGACAAAATGACCTCACAATTACATATATATAAAGTTTATTATTATTATATACATGGAGAGAGGAGAAACGGGAATAAAACATATTTCGTTAAACATATTTTCGTCATTGACGGTGTCCAACATAACAGGTCTTTCCCCACCGGGCCAGTAGATCGGAGCTTTACAGGCGCCTATATTTTAAAATCAAATCAAACGCACCCTTCCAGGCACTGTGTGTGTGGGAAGTAGCAAACAACACCATCATCTGATGGAAGTCACATTGACCTGCTATAGATTTGTGCAAGAGATGCCTGCTGGCTTCAGTCCCAGCAGGTGTAGTAGCATCGGTGTCGGTTTGTGGTACAAGACGCCTCTGGCTCTGGGTTCTGTTCAGAGGCGATCGGCTTAGATTTTTTGGTAAATCCAAAATTTGCAAGTAAGCTTCCTTGTTTTTCCTCTTGACATATCTGTATACTGACTACAAAACAGAGAAATGAATGATGGCTATTCGGCGCAGAAACTGAGTGGGACTAGAAAAGTTTCTGTTTTTTTTTATCTTTGAGTTAAAGGGAGGGAAGTTCATTAAATTGCGTCGCCACGCTTTGATGGTGATGGCAAGGTATCTTTGTTAGAGTGAATTATTGACTAATCGCCGACATGAATCATCATTAAGCTAATGGCCTAATTTTCCACATGATCCACGACTGCCGAAAGCCATGGAGGGACGCACAGTGTGATGGTCAGTCACCCTGCAGGTGTTGTTGTTTTCCTGCTCAGATTATTCTGATAGTAAAGTGGGGTCAGCTTGTCAGACATAACACTTCATTATCAAGCAGGTAGTGTTTCATTGGTCGATTCCAAAGTTGGACAGACTTCAGATATTGTTAAACAAGCACTTCTTTTATTTATAGCTTTTTTTTTTTAGCAACGTATTTCAGCTCTTAGCTTCTTTAGTTAATGCAGTTCAGCTTTCAGGTTACTCAGCAATGCAATGCATTTGAGCATCGAGCAGGCTAATTTAATTTAAGCTAATTCATTTCAGCTGTCAGCATTCATGTGCAGTTTTTGTACATTTTTAACAGTACCTGCAATATTTTATTCCCTCTGCTGTTTCTGCTCCACGCGGTAGTTCAAATAAGCTGGTTGATGTAGTCCATCTGCAAAATGAGGAGGTTTTCTGCAAAAAGATGAAGCCAGATTGGAGCTGTCAATGAAGCTAGTGAGGAGCCAGAGCACTGTCTGACTGTTCTTTACTGTTGCTTTCGTTATTCATTACACACTCACACTGAGAACAGTAATATTGTGTCTTACTGGAGAAATGTTCACAGGTCAGTGTGAGGTCTAAGGAGGTCATGAAACACAGAGCTGAGCCATGGCGGTGTTAGCGGCTGAGTCGGTCCAGATTAGCTCAAATCTATCTTGATGAGATAAACCAATGGCTGCCTAACCTGCACTCCTAATCTCTGCTGTCCATTCACTCGTATACTGTAGCAGATGTGCGCTGGTGTCTCACTGCATGGACGTAGCAGCTGTGACGTCACCCGAGGGTTTCCGAAGAGATGTTTTTGGAAGCTTAGGTGTGCTCCTCACTTCCTCCTTTGTAAGTTGGAGCGTACTTTCTCGCCTCCACACACTTAGCCAGTCGCTGCTTAAAGTTGGCTTGATTGTCTGTTTTGGAAAATAAAATAAAGTGAGACTTAATGCCATTGATTTTGACGTCCGAAAGGTAGGGGCTAGACTGCTGTTGACACACTTCAATGATCTGACAAGCACACTGATGCCTTGAGGGCTGGGTTATGCTAGAACTCGCTGGTACAACCTATCGTTCATTAGGGCAATTGGATGAAGCTATCGGCGATCAAACCTCCTTTGCTCTTTGATGACCCTTGTTATATGTTTGCATCTTCAAAAGCGTCGTTTCTCAGATGATGGAGCGATGTCAGTCGTGTCTGCAAAATCTGCAACTAGCGTCAAACCTGCATTCATCGCCTCAAGGACACTGACATTTTGCCAGGCCAAGTCGGCGAGAGAATGTCGGCTTATGTCCGCAGTGAAAACCCTGTTAAAGGCTGGGGCTTGTTCGAGGACTCGCTGTGCTATTTTCTGTTTTGGTCCCCAGCGAGTTGCACGATCTTTTAAACGCACACCGGGGTTTGATATTAACCATATACCGTGGCCACCACCAAACGTCTGTGTAGGCGGCCCACTGTGGCCACCAAGGTCCATCCCAGCACTTCAAGCCTTTGCCAAAGCAACGTTACAGTTCCACAAACATCCCGAGTCCTTAGGAAGGAAATATAGACTGTGAGAGAATATATGCACCATATGTTTACAAACTACTTTTTGAAATTATTATAACATTTTGTTCTGTTTCTTCAATAAATGAATAGACCTTATCACAGTTAAGGAAGGCTGTATCAAGTTGCATTAAATTGCCTTTTCTGGATTGTTTTTACCTGACTTTACATTTTGACCGTTTGCCCCTAGCTTTGACACTGCGAAATTCATTCTCATGTCTTTGTGAACTGGAAATGAAACCAAACACTTGAACAAACATCAGCGTGATAAGAACTACCTAAAATAACGGAAACCATCTCTGAGAGCATTTTATTTCATTTTTAATTTTTTACCTTTAGGCCTACTTTAACTTTTCAATTTGGTTGGTTGGCGTTTAGTTTCTCGCTCGCAGCTGCCTATACACCTCTCGGTTGCTGAATTTGTGTGCAAGGACTTGTATTGTGTGAGTGGCAGTTAATATCTGCACATGTGAAATTCTACAATTTGTTTGTGAGCATGTTTTCTCGTGCACGCAACTTCCGCCATACCAGTAACACTTATTATTATTATTATTATTATTATACATGCAACATACTGGACAAGTGTTTCTCAGCTCAGCTACCCTTGGTTTTCTCCTGCTTCAGCTCTGCTGCCTCTCTGACACGGACCTAAGGATTGGGATCCATAGTGAATCTGAATCCAGTATGGTATCCACTTGTTGAATCCAAATAGATTTTTATGAAATCTATTTAGATCATCCTTTGACATTTCTTTGTAACTAAAGTTAAAAATAACTAAAAACCCCCAGATTCAGCTGAGGCCTGTAATCACATTTTGTTGGCTAAAAAGGCAGAGAGACACCTCCTTCCTGACTTTGCATGTGAAATTTCATAGCTGTGGGAATAAATATGCAGAGTATACAGCCAAAACACAAAAACAAAAGAGTCATTTTTGGACCATGTGTACAGTATATTTTGATTAGATTACTTTCATTGTTGTAAACATTTCCATGACTTTCCATGAATCTACCATAGATAAGACTGTAAATACAAGGCTTGTATAAATCCCAAAAAACATACTGTACCTGAAAGTAAGTCTAAAAATAAACCAGATGAATTACACATAAATAATATAATTTAGCCTATTTTGACCAGAACAGATTTGTGTCAATGATAACACACTTAGCCAAACCTAAATGAATCAAAGTATCTGCAACGGCTCATTATTGTGGATTACAGTCATTCTTAAAGGGATTTAAGGGTCAGTGGGGAGTTGTTAGTTCTTGGTGAACCACAGGAAAATGCTGTGTTGACACATGCACAGTGCATTTCTTCAGATGCATATTTTGTGATGTGGTCTCAATTTTTAATTCTTATCGTTTGTTGTTACAACCTACACAGGTTAGTGGGGCAGGTTGTTACAATTGTAGAATTATTTAAACTACTTTAAAATTAAATCTTTACACTCGTTTGGGACACCTCCTTTATTCACAGGAAAACAAATAAACCAAATTAATTATTAAAGTGATCAGTCTCAAAAGAAAGAATTTGTGAAGTGTTGAAAAGATTATACTTTTTTTAATGTGCAATAAAAGTGTATTTTCCTAAATTGAGAAAGGAAGTTGCGTGCACGAGAAAACATGCTCACAAACAAATTGTAGAATTTCACATGTGCAGATATTAACTGCCACTCACACAATACAAGTCCTTGCACACAAATTCAGCAACCAAGAGGTGTATAGGCAGCTGCGAGCGAGAAACTAAACGCCAACCAACCAAATTGAAAAGTTAAAGTAGGCCTAAAGGTAAAAACAGACATCTCCCCTGCTCATGATCGTTGAACTGATCTATAAAATTATAATAAATCCCATTTAATAGCACGTAGTCCGAAATGTGCTGATGCAGAAGCTGGAGTAGAGCTGAGTTGAGGACAATGGCTAATGAACACTGCTGTCCAAGTAGCACATTAGAGAGGGAGCAGGCAAATCTAATCTAAGAACTTAAACTGTGTGTGTGTGTGTGTGTTACGTTGGCCTTTGTCAGCACAGAGAATACAATGGAGGAGAAAATAATTGATTTTAGGACAACTCCAGTGACTGTAAATTTGTGTTGGCATGAATTCTGGCAGGTTCTAGGCTATGTAGAGAGATTTGCTCTAACCTGTTCTTGACTTTCATTTTATACACATCCACATTTATTCCTTGTTGGAGTAGTCTTGAGGAATAATGGAAAATAACACTTAATAGTTCTATAAATGAAGATGTGCAAAAGCTCTTTGTAAGTGCAGTGTTGGTCCAAACCAGGAAGAAATACATCAAATGAAAAGACAAGATCACAAAAAAGTAAGATGCCTTGTTGTATTGTGCAATGAACCTGCATCACAATGATGTGTAGCCTAGTCTCTACAACAGCCCAGCAATAAGTCCGAGTTGTTTTTATCATTTTCAAATGTTCATTGTGTGAAACAGGTGATTATGTAAGGCAGTTGGTGTGAACAGTTATGCCAATCCAACTCTTCCTTCCATCAGCTAGGGATACCCAGGCACTCCCAAGGCCGACTGGGCGACGTGTTCTTGGTCGACCCCTGGGTCTTCCCCGTGGCTTGGATGATAGGACACATACATCTGCTGTCGACTATAGTCTGAGTCTTTGGCAGGTGTTTGCAATAAGCAGTGTTCGACATTAACTATGGCCCGTGGCCAAATACGCCATGTAGGTGGACCCCTGTGACACCAAGTGTTATCCCTATGCTGGATATACTTTGCTTTTGCCAAACATCCCAATTCCAAACTAAGAAATTGTGAGAGAATATATGTACCATATGGTTACATAGAACTTGGAGTTTTCAAATGAAATAAATTATAACAGAAATGTAATTTCTTTCCATATATTGAAGTGTCACAGTTAAGGAAAGATAAGTTGTGTAGTTCTGTACTTTACATTTGGGCCACCCAATTTAGGGGCTTGGCAGTGCTTGAAATATTAGTGTCTATCCCTGAATAAGGCTTGATATTCAATTAAATTTTATTTATATAGCGCTATATCATAAGAGTTATCTCATGATATGAAGCCTGAAACTTTGTTCCTATTTTTATAACTTACAAACGGACTCGATGCCATTCATTTGTGGACAACAACATACTTACTGTTTATTTGGCTTAATGTTGAGGTAACTTACTCACATAATTCCCTTCATCCCCTTTGGAAAATACAGCCACTGTGAGCTCCCACCATTGATTCCTATCCTTGGCAAGATGTCAACCCAACTTAAGTTAATCTTGGCTAGCTCGTCCGCCCCAGTTCTATTTCGGGTCATTTCTGGTCATCCGGATTTTCTTTTGCCTAAAGGAGCCCAAGGAGAGCAGTTCAAGGTGCCCAGAGCCATGTTGCTTGCTCAAATATGTACACATTAATTGTCGTGGACAGTGTGCACGTGGCCAGAGCAGATGATTCTCGGTGTAGTGCAGAGACCATGCTGAGCTCTTAACCTGGAGCTGTCTTTCCTCGCCTCTGGTGCAAAGTGCTTGCTCATGGGGCCTTGTTGTTGGGGTCTTTGAGAGACACACACATCTCTCCACCACTACAAGGCAACTGCACAAGGAGAACAACGGTTCACATAACGTGTAACAATATTGCACAGTGTGACATCAGATGTGCTGTTGAGCAAAAATCCAGTGACTCCGAAAATTCATGTTTTCAGGAACTAAAATGAACCCTTACAAAACATTACTGAAATGAAACCATCACATCTGCCATTGTGAGGTTTTCTTATGACTACATTGTCATACTTATGGCTCTTCTTCTTTTGTTCTTCCTCTTCTACTGAAACCAAAAATAGATCATGTAGATGTAGAAATGTAGATTGTGCTGCTTTGTTGTCTTAATTCACTATTTGTTTTCATTAATCCTGTGGATATGAGTCTCACCACAGCAGCAGAGTTTGCGATCGGCAATGAAACTAAGAGGACACTGAAAGATGTACATTGGTTCGGGGTTATAAATAACGCTGTTATTTATGTTTACCTGTTCCAGCCTATGTGAGTGATACTAGGAAAATATGCCTTAAGAGCCCAGAGTTTGAATGCTACTAAAAGCAGGTATGACCTCCAACAGATGACGCATGAGCGCACGCATAGCAATTTAATTTCCTGGGACGAGCATCCCATCCTGGATGAGTCATCACAGCCTCACAGGTAGTGCTCCGCTTTCGCTGTTGGAGTCATGCAGAGCTGGAATTCATCCTCATCCCCCTTTCAAACAAATGCACCTAGACTACATATAACTAATTGTCAGCAGGAGATCTTGAGAGATAGCATCCTTGTGTGTGCATGTGTGGTGCGATTTCAGTTTAAATAGGTCAGACAAGCAGTGGATAGCCTGCATCTGGCTGTACAATGGGGAGTTTTCCTCATGTTCAACCTTCCATCTGTCCACTGTCCACTGTGTGGTGTTGTTGTTGTTGTTATTATTGTTGTTGTCTTATTCAATGTGTGTTTTCCTTCCTTTCTTCCAGGCTTCAAGTGCCCTGTGTGCTCCAAGTTTGTGTCCTCCGATGAGATGGATCTTCACCTGGTCTTGTGCTTAACCAAACCCAGAGTGACGTATAACGGTTGGACTGACAGTTCCTTTTTGACTTTCTTTACAAATATAATATAAAAAAGGCAAAGCCATGAAAGGTCTAGGTCTAGACCGACTCTTTATTTACAGAGACCCAACAATGAACAGCACTAGGAGACAGTGGCAAGGAAAACTCCCTTTAACAGGCAGAAACCTTGAGCAGAACCCGGCTCTGGCTGGGTGATCATCTGTATAAATAAATATGTGTTGAATAACTCAAAATTCTGTATCCCAAGCAAAAACTATCTAAGTTTAGACACTATATTTCTGTATTATGGGGGTGTGCAAAACATAAAGAAAGCTGTCATACTGAAACAAACAGACAGAATAGAAATATATAAAAATGTTGAAGAAAAAAAAAGAATAGGCTTAAACAGGCTTATAACTATCTTAGAGATGATCATTACTCAAAAAATGACTCATCAAGCTAGACAATCACAGCTTTCTGGTTATGTAACATGATCCTCTATTTGCCTTCTGCTTCCCTGTGAAATCTTGTGCCATCCAAAACTGTAGACTAACTCTGTAGTTGCCTGGGGGCGGCTTGTCCTTTTATTTATCAATGATATGTTCTACTTTCATGTATCTAATGACACCACAACCATGGTTAACGGGACTGGGGGAAATAGTTTTGTTCTTGTTGTTGTTTTGTCTGCCCTTTTCTCTTGAGACCCAACCTAAATATGGGCTGTTGTGCCGGTTTTGTAGAGGTAATTTCAGTAATCAACACACTGACGTTACAGGCGTGATGTCCGATTCCCTCATCATATGCATTTAGTTAATGCAATACCTTATTTCAGGTGTCTGTGTGTGTGAGAGATTAACGCAAATCTGATAATAATATTGGACTTGCAGATGTAGGTAGTGGTGAGGCTGTATTCAGGGTATCTGCGGGGTCTTACAAGGTATTAAATGAGCTTAGTAAAAATTAAGACCCTTGAAAAGTATTAAAACATGTTAATCTGCATTTTATGAGGTATTATTTTTTGGAACACACATTCAGACAGACTGCCTGTGATTTAATTTCAGTTATGGCTAATGTTGTGTTTCTTAGGCCAAATAGAAATGTTTGTTAATGAGAATGTTTTGTTTGTGTGAGAGAGAGAGAGAGAGAGTGTGAGTATGTGATTATTACTACTTTTAATAAACCTGGCCTTTGGAGGTGTCACCTACTTCATGTTCTTGAGTTTTGTTCCCTACCAGCCGATCTGAATTATGTCAAACTTAAACTGTTTTACAATCTCAAAATATGATGATATACTGGTATAGTATAGACTGTAAATGTAGGTTACGGTGTGTTGCTGATAACCTGTTGCAACTTGTGGCGTTGCAGTCTTAAAATGTGTTGAAAAGGTCTGTGATTTAACTTCAGCATTCCTGCATATACCCTGTGTTCATCAACACACCAAAGCAGTATGTTCAGAGTTAGGTTCCACTTCAGCACACACTTTCTCGCTTTTTGGAGGGGAACTCCAGTTTTTTACACATTCAAGGCCACTTGAATGTGTAAAAAACTGGACTCCTTTAGTTTCTCCAAAAACTGGACTCCTTTAGTTTCTTCAAAAACTGGACTCCTTTAGTTTCTCCAGGGGGAACTGCGTGAAGTCTGATACATTTCCTCAAATAGTGTCACTGGAGTCAGTGTTGGTTGGAGCTCAAGAATACAAGTTTAACAAAGACAGAAATCTGGACATGTGGAGTTAGAACAAAGTGAGCTTACCAGACCTCTGTAGCCCGCTCCTCATCTCTCCTCGAGGCTAGATTAGACCCTACTATCATAGCACACTTGAATCTCCAAATCCGACCCAACTGTTGGCAGTGGAGTTGCATTGTGGGTAATGTAGGAGCCAGCTTTTGATGAGTAAGAAGAATGCAAGCAGTAAAAAACACTATCTCCGCTCTAGGGATGCAATGCTAAATCAGTGGAGTACTCTTTAAATAACAGCATATGCAGAATACGTATGTTGTGCGTAATCGGCGCTGAAAATGTGCAACATGCTATTAATAAAATAAACAGTTGGGACAGTATATGAGGATGTATAGAAAGGACAGCAACTGAGTAGAAACTAATAGAGCGTAAACCTAAAGTGTTTCCATGTTTACACAGTGTACACAGTACTCTGGCATCATGTCTGGATTTGAAAAACATTGAATTTATTATTGAGTTATTTTGACCCAGTGCTTCAGCTGAAGGCTTTAAGGGCAGTTCCTCTTCAAGTAAGCAGGCTTCCTGTTCAGTGAACACATTTACTCTCTCCGTCTTTCCTGTTTACCAGTCATGTGATGATCATGGTCTGATCGGTTCCCTACAGTGTGGAGAACACCTGTCGGCAAAGGACTACAGTCTGTGGAAAAACACTGATTTCAGACACTGCACTTCATCAAAGAAACAAGTTGTTTCTTCTTAGATTGTGTGATAGATTTGAAATCTAAGTGTCTCCCAAACTAATAGCTTTCCATGGTATGTGCTGAGGACATTCATTCTCTCCAGAGGGATAATCCATGTCCACTCTGGGCACTGGTCTAATCATTTTACATACATTTGCTGTTGATCATAGCCTTGAGAGGTTAAATCCAATAGCCCATTTGCAACTGATATTAAATCTGTATCTGGATACATTATCTGGATATTGACATATATTCTATTCAGTTCGGGGGGGCAGCGAGAGAGAGACAGAGACCATGACCTGCTATAGCGGTTGATACAAGGAAAGTATTAAGGCTACTCTTGGATGTGAAGAGGGCATTCTGGGAGCGCAGTGTTCTAGTGAGCTCTTTAAGATATGCCTGTGCCTGACCATTAAGGGCTTTATAGGTGAGGAGGAGGATTTTAAATTCTATTCTGGATTTTACAGGTAGCCAGTGTAGAGATGCCAGTACTGGATAAATATGACCACTTTTCCTGGTTATTGTCAGTAAAGGTTCTGCAGCATTTTGAATCAGCTGGAGAGTCTTAAGGGACTTATTGGTGCAGCCTGATAATAGGGAGTTGCAGTAATCCAGCCTTGAGGTAACAAATGCATGGATTCATTTTTCTGCATCTTTTTGAGACAGGATGTGCCTGATTTTTGCAATGTTACGTAGGTGAAAAAGGCAGTTCTTAAAGTTATCCTGATAAAACTCAAAGATTCCTTAAGGTGGCGCTGGACCAGTAGGCTTTTTAAGAAGAGGTTTAATTAAAGCTACTTTAAAGGACTGTGGCACATAGCCTTTTAATAAGGACAGATTGATCATATCTAGGAAGGAAGTGCTAACTAATGGTAGAACGTCTTTTAGCAGCCTAGTTGAAACGGGGTCTAACAGACACGTTGAAGGCTTAGATGAAGAAATCATTGAAGTTAGTTGATGAGAGAAAACGGTCTACATGTATATCATGTTTTACAGTTGCTTCTAGGATTCCTGTGTTTGAAGATGAGTCGGTAACAGCTGAGGGCAGGAGGTGCTGAAGGTTGTCTCTCATAGTTAGAATTGTATCATTAAAGGAGCTCATGAAGTCATTACATCTGAGATCCTGGTCACAGGGCAGCATTTGCTGCTCAATATGATCTCAATATGAGTGTAACGCAAGCAGAGCTGGCAGTCAACAAATATGGCTTTCCGAAGATCAAGGGTTGCAATGCTGCTGTACGGGCTCTTACTTATTTTATTTTGTGAGGATGGGGTTATCTGTAGAGTTTGGACACGTAGCAGAAAGAGGCAAAGTTAGGTGATCTTCCAACTTGTTGGGCAGAATGTGTCTAAACTGCACACGTTGCATTTAGACCACAGAGATCTGACCACATCCAAGTGTGTTCTGTGTGCATTTACACACGTTTGTTTTCCTTTTTATACGTTTATATGTATAAGCAGCATCACCAGGCCAGACTTTTCACTTGAATTCTGAAATAAGTGACCTTTGCGTCATTTAAAATAAAATGGTTTTAAGGTAATGTTTAGCACGCCTTCCTTCCATCTGCCTTCATGCTTAACACACAGACTCACGTGACACTGAAGATCTGTAATCAGCATGTTCCTCTCAGTTGTTTGCTTTTAGCCATTGAAGGAGCCCACTCACTCACTCACACCAACCTCTGGTCCCTGAATGTCTCCACCAATTCAATGTTATTCATGTAGCGCTATATCATAACAGAGTCGATGACAGAGACGTACACAAACAGCAGCTGTCATGCCTACATAACCTCACAGCTGTCTGTGTGTGTTTCTATACAACTGAGGACCCAAGATTTTTCATGACCTCATTCACATTTATAACCTGTTGTGAAATAGACACTTTCAGAGCCAAGTTGTTCATTCTGATAGTAGAAAGTACAACTCGGCTGCAGTAAACGCTGCTCTTTGAAGCTCCTTTTCCTCCCTGGTCCCTTGATCCTTCCTGCTGGGGTCAAAGGTCGGCAAGACATTTTAGAACTGTTGCTGTCTGGATTTTTATCAGGGTTGCCAAAATGGCTTTGTTGACTAATCGCTATCAATATTTGTAGACTGATTGCACAGATACATGATACTGTGACAGTGACTGTATTTAATGGAAACTTTGGCCATTTTCACACAAAGTAATTCCAATAAAGAACCTTTACACAGCCTTTGCCCCGCCACAGTACTACTCTACAGTAAAATCCAGAGTAAGGATGTTTAGCAGCTCTTTAAGGCAGGAAGGGAAGGGAAACGCTGTTATACATAGGCCTTTTAAAATAAAAGTAACTGTTAAACAAGCAAATTACAAAATCCAATACAAAGTAAATCAAGCAAAGTGATTGAACCTCCGTTACACCGGAGGCAGTAGATACTGAGTAGTTGACATTTAGGTGGTGAATACAAAAAGCAAAAACAGCTTGGAAAGAATCTTATGGCTACAAACAATGCCCACATTACTGTGTCCACTAAACTTTTATCACATATTGATAGAACCATGAAATTGTGCACCTAAAATTCTATGACTGACCAGTTGGTTGCACAGTTAATTTCAATGTGCAAAGACACAACTGTGGACAGAAATACACGATACACGGAGAATACATTTATTTCCTTTCTTTCCAAGAGTGTGATGAAAAGATTATCTCTCTCAGGAAGTTATTAGCCTAGCTTAGCATGAAGTTTGGAAACGGGGGAACAGCTAGCATGGCTTTGTCCCAAGTTCAAAAACTTAGGCATTGGAATGCCAGGCTAGCTGGTTCCCCCCACTTTCAGTCTTTCTGCTAAGCTAGGCTAACCACTTCATGACTCCCAGGCATTGGAACATTTGATACAACGCAACAAGGACACAATATGATTGACAATAGATTCAGAGTTATAAAATGGTCATAAAATAAACACACAGCAACAAGAAATGCAATGATTTATTGATAAATAATCATTATTCCATCAGGCAATGTAGTTCTCCAGTGACATTTAGCAGGATGGTTGCCAAACAACACACAGACAGTCGGTCTAGACCTGCTCTATGTGAAAAAGTGCTATGAGATAACTTTATGATATGGCACTATATCAATAAATTTGAATTGAACAGACACAGTGGAGAACATGCTTAATGATTGGGATTATTAACATTTATCTGGATGAAGTAATTTTCAGTTATGTTAGCACTCTTCTTTGCTGATACAGGGGTGTTTTTAATAAGGACAGGTGCGTTTTAATTGCACGCTGCCAGGATCAAGGATATTGCTCCAGCATCTTCTCTCGCTGCCTTTTGGGCGCCACTAAGATTGCAGGGCCGATTCACATGTATGCTGCGTCACTGACAGGGTTTCTCTTGCCTCTAGGCCAGCATCAGAGTGCTTCAGTGGCAGTGGTTGGTGTAGGCTAGATTGTGTCTGTGTCACGCCTGCTTTACAAATCCGTGGCAACATGGAGTCAAGGAAGCGAACGGACCACATAGTTCGTTTTAACGGCTTTGCTTCTCGACATTTCCAAATTTTCAGCGCCTCTCTCATTAATTTCAGTGTGTCTCCTTTGTTTATTTTCCTTCATCTACCCTGTCCATCTCTTTCGACCACGCTGCAAATCAGAAATCCACAACAAAATCTGACCTTTTGAAACTGTTTGTGTGGCGCAGTAATGCCAAGTTAATGCGGTCACAGTGTATTTTATGGCTTTGAAGGCGAGGCAGATGATGCCCACCCAGAGCCTGGTTCTGGTTCTGGTTCTGCTCGAGGTTTCTGCCTGTTAAAGGCAGTGTTTCCTTGCCACTGTCTCCTAGTGCTGCTCATGGTGGAAATGT
>JAVQJF010060612.1:0-23069 GCA_036023855.1 Gadopsis marmoratus
ACACTCTGAGGTCCACATGTACGGGCGTGGAGGCACACCCCGCCACACACACACACACACACACACACACACACACACACACACACACACACACTAATCCCCTGGTTTTAGTGGCACAGCGGGACTGTGGTGGTCTTGTGTGGTTTTATTAACTGGGGTGGGGCAGGGAGAGGTGAGATGGTAGCGCGAGGGATGGAAGGGTGGAGGGAGGGCGGAGAGAGAGGACAGAGTAGGGGGACGGGGAGAGTCCCACCAGGTGCTAATAGATTTCCTGCAGCTTTGAAACGTCCGCTGGCGCTTGTCCCCTTAGAATGGAGTCAGGTTTCATCTGTGGCAAATTACCCGGACCGAGGATTGACCTCCCTTCAACACACGCCTGCGACACACACATTGTGACACACACTTACAAAGTAGTTACCCCTGCATAGCACTGACATATATCCCCAATGGTAAAAGGCCTTCACAAACTTTTATTCATATACATTTTCTGTCTTTGAAAGGGAATAGTTTGGGACAGCATCCTTTCATTTAAGAAATATTGCTAAAGTACGGCCGTTCTTAGCCCAACAAGATGCCGAAAAACTTGCATGCATTTGTCTGGTTTTATCTTTTTCTGTTCGACATATTGTTTTGTTCTGTTTTTTTCTTGACATATTATATTCTTATTGTATTCCTGGAATACATGCTTTTGCTATTTGTTGTTGATCTGTTTGCTTGGTTTTATTGCGTAGTTTTTGCACTATTCTAATTTTTTTCCCTCCTTTCTTTATTCTCTTGGTTGTAAAGCACTTTGAGCAAATACACTTATTTGTTTTTGTCCCGAAAGATAGACGTGAGGATCGATGCCAATCTCTTGCTGGAATCACAACTAGCTCACCATAAAGACTGGAAGCAGCTAGTCTGACTCTTTTTTAAGGGGGCGTTACATTCGGGAGTCATTTCTTAGCAAGCAACAGCTGGGTGTATTGACTGACTGCAGCATTACAAAAGTCTTGTCTTTTTGGCTGGGTGAAGCGACTTTCTGTAGTCCCTGTTGGTTGCGAGAGTCTTCACACTTCTGTTTTTATGCAAATTAAAGAAAGATGATGTAATGTATTAGTTAGTGAGCTTAGAGGTGTTGACAGGTGTGTTTTTGTTACCGTCGGACAAAACCATGCCGGAGCGGTTTCTTAGCAAACAATTTCTGTTTTCATTCTTTATGCTAAGCTAAGCTAATTGGCTGCGGCTTCGTATTTATCCTACAGACATGAGCTAATTTCCCCAAAGTGTCAAATTTCTATTTCTTACAAGTCAGCAACGTCCCGACTCCACCAGACTGACATTACTGTTTAAAAAAAATCTATTTTCAGAATGAAAGCAAAACGGTGTAGATCGCAAAATGTTTAACTGTTCCTTCAACTCTCTCACCCACTTCCACTGCACTAATTATGCATTAACACACATTTGCACTTACTCAGCATCTAATTATCCTTGTGCCACACACACGCACAAATTGCCCTTTGATAGTTGCGGTGGGAGAGGTCCTGCGCTTTCCTGTTTGCATGCTTGCAATTTGTCCTTCGTGTGAGGGTGTGTGTGGGTGATGTGTGCTTGCACGAGTGGTCCAGACTGGAGATGAGGCTTAGTAAATGGGTCACTTTTGCGCAGGAGAGTAATGAATGTAGTGTTTATAGATAGGTGTAGATGTAAGGATTTACAAATGTATCTTTTGTGCAGCCATATTTTTGTATGTATTCATACTCTGTGTGTGTGTGTGTGTGTGTGTGTGCGCTTGTAGGAATTGTGAGATGCAGCTGTAGGTTAATTTAGCCACAGTAGATGGGGCTTCGCGTGTCAGAGGGTCTTTAAGAGAGTAGATGTTCTGCGTGTGCCAGACCATGGCGCTTAATCACACACATTATTACACAAGGGCGAAATGATGACTCGCTGTCCTGATCAGACACCTGGGGCTCCCAGCAGAGGAAGTAACTCACGCTCTATCAGAGTCAAAGATGTCTGCCCGACTTTATGTCTGTGTTATGGAAATGACACCGTCTGGCAGTGTTAGTCATTGTTTGTGACTCTGAGCATGAATCTACCGGTTTGATCTGATGCTAAGTAAGGCAATCAGCCAGTCAGTCAGTTAAAGATCTGTCTGCCAGTAGAAAAGGAACAACAGTCATAGCAGGGGCCTGATGCTGACAAATCTTTGACAGTGCAGTTTTACCATTTACTCGGTTTGCATGACTGATTCATGCTGCTTTGTGAACAGGTTGCTCTTAACAGATCAATGATCATATCCTTTAAAGTCGGCGCAGCCAAATGACCAAAAAACATTCTTACTGTACCTCTTGTGGTATCTAGTCATGTACGTAAGTGTTATTTGTCCTGGTTTTAAGAATGGACTTGTTTGTGGTTTTAGTACTCTTGATCTTAATTTGAAATGCAAAGGCACAGACAAAGATATAGTCTTTATAGTATCTGTGTAGTGTGTGGATTATCCAGAAAAACATGGACACTGTTTCTGGAACAACATGTTTCAGTTGACGTTTCTACATCATTTGTAAATGAAGCCAGATATGTAAAAATGTTAAGTTATGTGCTTTAACTATTTCTTGGCAGGAAGCCGTGGCTTCCTGGAGTCAAACAAACACTTTGGTGTTTGTTTGGGTTAAACAGATGATATCAAATGTTCATTATTGAGCTTTAGATGTGTTAATTGGCAGCAAGAAAGTGACTAAATGTATTTTCCAAAATGTTGAACTAATCCTTTAAACTCTTAAGACAGGTTATATAGTTTTTGCTGAATCAGCAAAAGTCTCTTCCATCGCCATTAGTTTTCGAGAGTAGCTGAATGTTGGTTTTTTTTTTTACCCTTTCCTGTCCGGGCACCATCATTTCAAGACAAAGTTATGACAGCTTGTTTCTTTTTCACCTCTGCTCGGTCTGCAAATCTGTGTAAGTGCTCCTCTGTTTTCTCTTCTCCTTACCGCTCCTCTCCCCTGAGATAAGGACCACTCCATATTTCCAGTCAAGGCCAGCTGATGCAAAACCGTGGGTGATGCTGATGATTTAAAAACCACATCAACCTCCGGTACTGGTCACTGCACGGCCCAATGAGGGAGGGCGTCCCACAGCTGCCCTGGGTATTTTTTCTGTTTTCCAGATAGAGCCAGGGCCTCCACTTTAGCTTCACTTTCTCTGCGGCCAAAAAACATAAAAGGAACATGAAAAGCCAGTGCTACCAGACTGCAGCAATTACAACAAAGTGAGTGCATAAATGACCAGCAGATGAGTCACAAAGCAACTGAGCTCCCAACAATGATCCCAAGTGGTGCACAGACAGGGGAGCAGGTGAAGGAAATTTGGAATTCAAGCTGTTTTGGAAAGACGAGGGAAGGGCTTTGACTTTGCCAAACCAATTGAACCTCCAGTGTTCATAAAGCTTTTTCCGAGCTTTCAAGTTACATACAGCCATGTATATAATTTATTTTGCAAATTTTCTGAGGAACTGCACCATGGCAGGGCGGTTTGTACACACAAATTCGATTATGCAATAATATACACCATCAACATCACTTTCATCATGCATGTGACTTTGGTTTACATGGGAAACACAAGATGCTCCTCTTTATTTCTGTTACTTCCACAATTTACGGTTTGACAGTTTTTTTGAGTAGACATTCCACCTCATGTGAGGACCACAACGGCCCCTTCCTAGCTGCCGTCACTCTTACTTTATGATGCACATACAGTTAATGCCTCAGTTTGCTTCAAACTAAATGTGGATCGTTGTAAAACCCTCTTCCCCCCCACCTCTCTTGATGTCAGAACTTTGGGGGTCTGTGTGTGACAGTTTTCGTAACTTTATTGATCTGGCAATCTCACAAGAATGTCTACTTTACGCAGCGACTGGCCAGATGTGCCGAGGTGTGAGAATAGGCAGGATTTCAAATAATCTCTCAGAGTTTTGTTTCCATTCTTCACACCTTTGACACTTTTTGTACAAGGCTTATTGCTCCACCTTCAAGTGTAATCTCCTTTGCCTTTAGACTTTAGTCATTTTACGACACATCATTCTACCTTGTTCGTTTCAAGCACACTGAACCCTTTAGAGTCTTTGGTGCCAATTTCCCAGCTGACGAGCGAGAGGCGGGTTACAGCCTCCTCTCACTCAATGTCAGCTCTAAGCAGCATTCACCACTGCACCACCACGCCATCAGCGAGGTGCAGTGAAAAAAAAGAAATGTTAAACACATCAATCTCAGCTTCCCCATGCGCCTTACAAATATCACAAGATATCTATTACAGCAGTTGTGATTGGGTTTTGAGCCTGGGCCAAACAAATGCCTTCATGAGGTGTTTGAAATTTAAATGAAAGGGTATGAACTTCATTTGGGATCTGGGTGGCTAAACACAGCCAAAGCGCAAAGTCAAAGTAGCGACCTTTAAAATGACACAGAAGAGCTAAAAGAAAGGAGCAAACAAAAACCTCAACAATGCCTTGGTGGTCTAGTCCTTGCTCTTTGTCGTCCGTTGAGGTTCTGAACGCTGTTTTTTTTCTAACCACAACCCTCAAAATTGTTCTTTCTTCCCAACAAGCAAATGCCTACTGGATCCTTTGTAAAAACAACAACATCTCAAGGCAGCTAGGTTTGCTTGCAGGCTTCAAACAGGTTTTGTGTGGGGACAATGTTCTCCTCAGTAAACCAAAACCAGTCACACTGAAGGATGGCTTCCACAGAGTAGGAACGGTGAATGCAGAAACCATATCTTCCTCATCTTGGATGGTCAGGAATGCAACAGGAGCATTAAGTGAGGTAAAGAAGAGGGAGCGAGAGGGTTTTGAGAGGAGCACATGCATACAAATGAAATTGTGAGCTACAGCACGTGACCACTCCTGGTCAAGCAAATGGGATCTCATCTTACTTTTAAGCACTTAAGGTTCACTCTGGTGCACAAACGACATGCGACACCATCTCCGCACGCCTCGGAAAGCCCATTTTGGAAAAACAAATCTACCTGCATAATGAGAGGACTGTTAATACTTACAATTACTTACATAATAAACTTTTCATATTTACTCTAGAGGCTGTTTACTTATGGGACTTCAGGCCAGATATCAATCAGTGACAGAGAGACACAAGCCCAAAGACTTAGGATAACAATCAAAAACACAACAGGAGTGACCTCTCAGTGTAAACCGACTGGGTCATCTTGTTGCCAGACGCGAAATCCAGAGCCCCTGGCAGGAAATCCACCATGTGCTGTTGACATCGCAACTCAACCCTGACAGACAAGGAATAACACTCTTGGAGAGGAAGAGTTTGGGGGGATAAATGTAGAGTCCAAGAAAGACAGGGTGCTGTCACCGGAAAACACGGTTTCTAGCACACTAATAAATCTTTCACACAATATTCACTCAAGGAAAGAGAATGCATTAAAAACAGAGATTACACACAGTGAAAAATATGCTATGGTAACAAAATATAGCAGACGAAAGCTGAAAGTCAAAAACCAAGAGGGTTGAAGTAATGTACTATGTAATTTCACTGCAATACGATGTTAATAAATCATATTTTGAATTGGTATTCAGTTTCTTCAGTCCATCAAATCATACTTACCTAAAGTGGAAGTTTCACAATGTTTTGGTTGATGCTGTTGTAATCAATTTCTGTCACATGGTCTGTAAAATATGTAATTTCATATTATTGGTCTCTGTATAGTCATTCACCAGCTGTGCTACCAACAATAAAGGCCATTTTTTATTAAAACTAAATACTAAAGACGTTGTAATTGGTCTCATTTGAAATGTCCCCAAGCACCTAAAGGATTTTAGTTTTTCTTCGTGGAGCTAGCAGTATACCATGCACAACTGAAGTTAGTCTTTAACGTCCATACTAAAGAGTAAAATGAGCCTGTAGCTCATCTTTGGGGGGCAGTGAGAAATAGTGGCTCTAAGAATCTGGGCTTGAGCACAGCTGGTTTCAGGTTCAAGTGTAAAGCGGACTGTGCTAACGAGAAAGTCACTTACCATTTGATCAACACGCAATAGGGAAAACAGGAATTACTGCAAATTTATGACCAGAGAACATTACGGGTCGTTGTTAATGGACGTGTCCTTGAGCCAAATTTAATGTTGTAGAGAGATGTGGCTGGACCTACGCCTCCACCGTTTCTTTTCCTGGACAGTGTTGATTTTGGCTGGATGTCAGTTTCTGATGCTGGCTAGACACTGGGAGAGCAGACTCAGGGTGCTTCCTTCTCATTCTCACACACATTTGGATGGGAAATGTGTGCTGGCAATGTAACAGAATTTAGTAACAGAAATCTGATCCACTGTGGAAAAAAAAACAGACATTTTGCAAGAAAAGGACATCAGCCAGAACTCTAAACGCAATGCAACAGATAGTAATCATAAAATTTTATTCTGAATATACCTTATTTGCACATGAATAAACACATCTATTCCTCCCCAGGATTATAAACATTGTTCTTTTTTCTTTTTGTTGAGAACAACATCAGTTTTGATTCTGGAGAATCGAGTTCCACTAAAGTGTAATATATTAAAGCACAGTAGAGGGAGACCAACAGGGAGGCCCACCAAAACTCTCCCGCAGCGTAGTCTGGCGAGGGGTGACTTGGTGGACGCTTCCATCAAGAGCCTGCCTTAAAACCAAAGGCAGAAAAAGATTGAGTGACAGGGCCACCAATCATCTGCCAAAGAGTGGCAGCAAGGTAACAGACACAAAAAACACACATTAACCAAACCTCAAGATTCCAGAAATAAAAAAGGTCAACCCACACGATCCATACAGAGAGCACCAACAGAATCAAAAACACTTCATATCACATCGAGAATATATTATTCCTGAGGTGACAGCATCTGATTTTAGCACTTAAGAGCAGAGTGGAACATCTGGATGAGTATGGAGCTCATGTTCATTCTCCAATCTTTTCTGTGCATTTCTAACAGGATCCAGTTGGAGCATTTTATTTGTTGGGTATTTTCACCGATTTCACATCTGTACAATGTGCATCTTTGCCCAAAGTGACTTAAAGGACCAAACCTAGTGTTTTTGAAAGTTTAACTTCTTAACTACAATGCCTGTATATTTTAGCTACTGCTGACCATTTCCAATCTTCCCCATATTTGACAGCATTTTCTTACTTTTCAGACAGCCATTGGCTCCCATTCATTTCTGTCCAGCTTTAAAATCAATCTGACTTTTTAAAGTTGCAAGAGAAAGGCCTAGAACCTGCAACTTGATTTTCATTTCGTATGCAAATGAATGGTAAGATTGGCTACGTGGTTGTAGGAAATGCGCATCAATAAGATTAGAGTCTGCAGCCATGCTAGCAGCTGTGTGAGGCTGCTCCTCAGGCACAGTGGTGCTTTGAGCTAAAAACTCGATGACAAAGTTAACATGCTGATGTTATCAGATAACGTTTACCATATTCTCCACCTTAGATTAGCATGTTAGACGTCTATCATTTCCTTTTTAGAACATCACACAAATACAGCCGAGGCTGACAGATATTTAGTCGTAAACCAAGTAATTGTACATGCTGAAATTTTGGCCTGCTGATGGCGCTAGATTAAAAGTCCAGGGATCCCAAAAAAGGATTACAATTCACAAAAATTTCAAGGCTATCAGTCCAATGGCTGCTGAGACATTTCACTCAGAGCCACCAATGTGAACCTCATGGTGGCTCTCATCAGGGTTCATCACCTGGGAACCATGTACAAAATTTCATGACAATCTATCCAATAGCTTTTGAGATATTTCAGTCTGGACCAAAGTGGTGGAGCGACAGACCGAATGGGATTGCCATCCCTAGAGCCCCACCGCTAGCGTGGCTGAAAACAGACTTAAACATGGTTTGCACAATAACCGGCAGTAAAGTATTCATGATTTCAAGTAAATCACTGGTATGGTCCTTAAATAATAGTGAATCATACATGTCTTGAATCAATCAGACAGGTTGAGTAGTGCATTCAAACATCGCACTGGCCAATCAGGTTCCCTTTCCCCCGCTGATTCAGACCAGGGTGGAGCCAAATGCTGTCCCCCCAAGGGAAAGGCAGTAATAGCTGATCATACCGTATCATACCGTGAACAAATGCCTGACACTCAGAATATTATGCTTCCAAACATTACACACTAAAGCAGGAGCACAGCGGATATGTTTTTTTTTTTTTTAAATCAAATTATCAGGCACTACCATGCAGCACTGGGACACAATTTGAGGATCATATCTTGACTTAGTAAATTGCATAAATGTTATACAGTATTACAATAATAGGTTTCTCCACAAGAGAATATGGCACTTGATATTCTGAGTGTTAGTAAATGAGGAGCATAAATACCATTGTTAGTTTCACCACAGTTTTTGTTGGAAGGTTATAGTTTAAGATAGAGGAAAACATTGAGTGTAAGTTTTGATGATGGCAGTGGAGCATTGCCACAAAAATGAGACGCACAGACAAGCACTCCTTAGTCGAACTGACATTATTCAGTCTGATGTCACAGCAATTATTTAACTAAAACAATTCTGAAGAGGGTGAGAGACAAACGTTAGTGGCAAGGTGGTGCACACAGATTTGTTTCTGTGGTTTACGCTTCCCCACAGAATTAAGTAGCTTCCTGCAAACATGCGTCAGTGTTTATAGATAAAAAGATGCACTCCTTGGTTTTGTTTTAGTGGCGTGTATACAACGTCCCAAAAATCCCAATATGACGTCCTCTGTTGAAGGTTTGATTCTGAAAGAGTTTGAATTGAGAGTTGAGTTTGAAGGCAATGTAGTGATTTGGTGCTATTGAGTAGTAAAACCATGGAGCGTGTCTGAAATCACTAAACAGTAGTAACATGATGGTTAATGCTTTCCACAGTAAACTAATGAGGCATCACACGTAGCCTACATATGAATAATTTAACCTGTGACTGCCAATTCTGACTTGGAACCAACAGACACCTACATGATGAACTGTGGGGTTTTCTCATTGACAGCAAAGTAAAAATGACATTTTTATATTAAGGATTTACAGCTTGTTTCTTACAACAATCACAGCCCACTCTTCTGCCTCTCATATTATTTCCTGCCTAATTGAATTTACGTCTTTTTATCCCCAATGTAACTTGCTCCCACAAATTAAGCCAAAATTAAGCATGTAATTTTCTACATATTGCATCTTCAGGATGGATTTTATTTTCATCCTGAATTTAATAAAGTAAAATATTTACCCTAATTCTTAGTGACATAATTAGTACTGCATTTAGGAGCTTTAAGAGTACAATTGTTCCTGTGTAATTTATTATTCATTATTTGGGCAGATTTATTTTGCTCTGTAGCAGTGGTTTGACCAATTAGTTAATTTCTTAAAAAAATCTGACTATTTAACTCTGGTAAACAATAAAACCATCTATAGAAAGTTACCTGTACATTTTCACGCTTAAGTTAGGTATGTTTTATAAATATAACCAATAGAAATGAAGGCACACACCATGAAACAAGATGAACTTATATTGGAGAAAATTAAATACAGCAGTAGATGGGATCATACGGACTGACTGCAGTGATGTCTGCTGTGAGTGATGTCATACCACAGTATAATAAACAGCAAGAAGGAACCTCACTACTAAACAGAGACAGAGGTTGTTCTTCAGTCAGGAGATCAAACTGTAAAGACAAATAACAGCTGCACTTTGAATTGCAGTGCAGATAGTAGTCATTTAATTTAAAAAGTGACAGCAGTGAATACAAATGTTTTCCTGTCCTGTTGACCAAAATGTCAAATACTAATTCTTATATCCCCCCTCGTTCATTTTCTTTAGTGTTGGCAATAAAACAAACAGTAGCATGCTGCCCTGACGCTTCATTTAAATAACCACTAGATAGTAAAACAAATAAATACTACACTTCTTTCCATTAAGTAGCCACAGTCTAAGGAAGCTAAAGGGTTCATCGGAGGCACACAGTCCACATGGCACTAGAGATTTTGTCCAATGAGCATGCATAGGACACCAGCCAGGCTCACCCTGATTGGTTAATGTGAACTATGGCAACAAAGTGTTCATTGGAGCACTCCAACACCAAGGTGGGATATCCAGGTAATTTACCAGTATCGATCAGGGCTGAAGGTTAGTTGATCAGCTACAAAGTTAGAATCCATACACTCAGAAGCAGGCAGATCTGTGGCAGTTGAAAGGTTGGTTTCTGTGCATAAACATAACAACAAACATGATTTCTACACTGCAAATACAGTATCTACGTGAAAAAACACCGGGGCGAAGGTGAGGACGATGCATCTCGCGAACCCCTTGAGACAATGAAAATGTTCTGGGTAGTGCCATCTAAATATCAGACTATGACAACGTTATTATCAGCAATCCAACAGAGGCAAATGCAGGGCACAAGCTTGCGATGTAACAATCTATCATATGTTACTGCAATCTTAGGCAAATTCTCAACCACAAAACAATAAATACCTAATAACTAGCCACTGCAAATCAATTCAAAATAAATTGTACGCTTGCAAAGGGCAGCGCTGTATCTGGCAGTGGTGAATAAAAGTCCCCTGCCCCCCGATTGTGATTTCAATCCCTCTGATAAGATAAGGCAGTCCGATCTCTTTCATGACATCAAGCCAGAGAAAGTTCAGAAGTCGCCAGTCAAAATGAATATTTGGATTCCTCTAATCTCAGCTGACGGAGACAATTGAAGGAATGAAAGATAGGCGCGGGTCGAGTATTTAAACCATTTTCTTCCAACGTGCATTTCTTTCATCACTTGCACCTGGTGAAATCATTTTGAGAAACCCCTGAAAATGAAGGTATCAAAAGAAGAAACTGGCAGGATGTGGGGTTCACAGGTTGTTTGTTTGTTACAAGCACTTCTCATTGGGCGTTTGTCATTTCGGTGGCAGCGTTGCATGCTGGTTGCCGTTTTTGAGATAATGGATGGAGAGAGAGAGGGGGTGTGATCAGGATGTTCAGAGGTCATGACAGGATGGCATGGTGTCTGGAGCCAGTCAACACCCAGAGCAGGATCAGCTGAAGGGCCACCATTAGCCAAAGTGAGGGGCTTAGGCCGGACGCCCCGCCACAGTCAGGGTCCTCCTCCTGTTGCCGAGCAGGAAGGAAAAGAAGTGAAGTTACTGATTGTTAAAGCCAACACATTAAACACTTTTCAAATCACTAAACCCCTCCCCCAAATAGCGACTGTCCAGTCATAGTTTAGCAACCGTAACTAGGCATGGCAAACCTCCAAAAACACAAAAGCAAATGTGTAAGAAATGGATTAAACAATGCGTTTGTCTCTGTAACATGATCTAAAATAATTAGCATGTCCGGCTGACTAATTACATTATTTCAAGGGGGGGTAACAGGTTACATAAAGAAACTTCACAACTAGCACATCCACTATGTGGAAGCTATCAGAGTTCAGGCTAACACTGGTGGTCTAGTCCTGCTCTATTGGATTTTGGAAAGTTTGCACTAAACAACTAATGTTCTATACCTGTTAAAATCTGCCAACGTCAGGTGTCAATTCATAAAGCAATCGTTGATTTTACCAGCTGAAGCCTGTTTTTATGTATCCGTCTTAAATCAAGAACCCATTACTTCAATAATTACTAATAAATTGAATAAATCTGCCACCTTTGTCATCGTAAACTGCATACAAACACAGAAAGCTTGGCAGGTGCAAGTTGCAAGTTAGCAACATTAACTAAGGGGAGTGGGGCTTCGCAAATGGTCAACCGGAACTACACAGGGATCAAATAAAAGGTCAGAAAATATTAAAAAGATTCAACATGTCTGTTATTATACTTGACTGGAGAACCTTGAGCCATTATGTCCGACTAAAACTGATCAGAAACTCTCACTCTCTGTACACTTAGCATCTGGAGAGGCACAAGGGAAAGGGCGTATTGCCTCGATATGTTTTTGGAAAAGAAAAAAAGTTGAGAATCATTAAGAGAGACGTCGAAACGTCTGGATGCAAATGAGAAGTGAGTGGTCTGTTTTAGCTAGCGTCTGGCTACATCAGTAATCAGATGTCAGCAGATACAGACACTGGAATCTATTGCCTGAGACAGATAATGATAGATGGGGAAAGATACAAAGAGCATGGCTTGAAGTTCAAAGTCAGGTGAGACAGAGAAAATGTTGGCGAGAGACAGAAAGTGACTTGGAGGTAAGCTGGGGGGAGGTGAAGACAGATGGTGGTAGAACATAAGAAAGAGTGACAGGTGAGAAAGATAAGGGTAGCAAAAAGACGCAAAGCAGTGGAACAAATCAGAAACAGTCAGAGATGTAAAACGAAGACAAGAGATAAGGTGAGAAAAACAAACACCAGGAGAAAGAGTGAAAGAGCTATGAGCCAAAGACAGTAAGATCTAGTATAAGATAATGATATAATTTCAATGAAAGAGAAAGAGCTAGCGTTATGGGACTGACCCGAGACAGCACAAGAACAGTGGCAGCAGTAACATGAGCAGAGAGGAAGCCAATGGGGAGCCTGCGCTCCTTCGGCACATGGCCTCATCCTAACCATCAACAGCCAATCACAGAGCAGGAAACAGAGAAAACAGAGAGAAAGACATGCAGCAAAAGGTCCACATAGTTAGCAAGAAGTTAGAAAGCAAATATGAGCAGAAAAGGCAAGAAAATTAGTTTAGACAACAGTAGTACAAGGCAGATGCATTCATTTGCGAGAGTGTGTGAGAAAGTGTGTGTTGGACATGTGTGTGTTGGATGTGTGTGTGTGTGTGTGAGACAGTGCAGGCATAATAGTTCGTTAATAAGGTCAACACACTGTGACACTGGAAAAAGACTATATAGTAAAAACAAACAGCATTCAGGCGCAGAGGTTTCACACGCAAAGATTCTGTGCTTCTCATAAAATGTTTGTTTAGCTTAGTTATTCATAGTCGAGTAACAACCGACTGTGTCTTTGCGTGGGAAATCTATGCACATTCAGTTTTTCGAGGGGGGTTGCAGAAACACAAAAAAAGAAATGACATGCACCATGTAAAGATATTAGTGATGGAAAGGTGCCATGGGTAGAACGTTTTCACTGATATATTGCCAATGAGGCTAAAAGCTTAACTTTCTTTTTAAAAGACTGACTGAAATCCTACTTTTTGGTCCCTCATATGTTGCTGTTGCTACCCCTTATTTTCCAAGTGAAATGTCAAAACAGATCAAGTCGTTTCATCTGGAGGATACATTTAGATGGAATAATAAAAGAAACATCTCAAACGCTCCCAATAACAAACTCCTTGGAGGTCAGGCTGGATGATATAAACTAACATTTATATAGTAAATGTCACATTTACCCTGATAACATTATTTTTTTAAATACTTTAGTGCACAATATTTCCTTCCTTCATGTTGTCTAATCTCTCATTTGTTTGTCTCGATTTTTTAGTCTGACCAGGCAAAGATTGATTTGTTGGTGGAACATCTGGTTAGATGTCTAATTAATATATTTATATAGAAACATTGATCAAATGACAATGTGTAATGTGAAGGGTGTCGCTCGTAGTGACGGACTCGCAACAAATTATCACCAGACTATAAAGTTCCTGTAGTTTGTTGTCCACCTTACCTCACCGCATTTGAAAATATGTGTTAGGTTTGGATCTACAGATGATCATCGTAGAAATAGAAGGTTAAAGAAGCTCTGTCCTGCAAGCAGTATCCACTGTTTTGGCGATAAACTCCAAAACAGTAGCCTCTGGGTACACACTTTAATTTGAAAGGCTTTTCTGATTTAAGGCCGGATTTTCTGCAAACTCCTTTCATTCTTATGAGACTAATGAACCAGAAATGGTTAGCAGCCTGGCAAAATTATACATGAAACCCTACACAGAGCACCCTCGGCAACAAAATGCAGTGCAGTTCAAATTGTTCTCAACCAGAAGCAGTTGGTATGATGAAAGCAACTTACATGTGCAGTGTTATCAAAACAGACTGCAGGCCCTTTCCTGTACCGAGGATTTTGAGCCAGTTCACAGGGATCAGGTCCATCCGCTGGATGAGTAAAGTCAGGAGCATAACACAGTTTGAGTGATTCTGCATTAGTAATTGCAGTCAGACTGCAACTCTGATTACCCCATGGAAAATGATTAAATATAACATTTAGATTCATGTGTAAAATCACTAGGATATATTATATTGCTGAACAATTCAAGCAGATCCAGTATAAATGTGGAAGGACTATTACAACATAAAGCAAGTTGTCTCTTTTTGGCTTTCAAGCACATTGCGCAATACCTCAATGATATATGTCATTTTGGATCATTTTGTTTTCCAAGAGAATAACATATAATTGACCCCAGCCCTGTGTGTTTGAGAGAACAGAGAACATCACAAATTTGTTTGTATGCTATTCTGCAGACATAACCCACACTATCATCTGCCTTACAGACACGGAGAGAAAGGCCAAATTTTACATGTCAATTACTGTGGAAATACTCACTTTATAATTTTGGCTGTGGGATTCAGGAGACTAATTTGGGGGAAATGGGGAGTAGTAAGATTTACAGATAACGGAAAAACTACCTTTTCACAGAAGCTTGTAGAAAGAACACGGTTATATGGCATATTATAGCAAGTTCCCATTCAGTCAGTGGTAAAAACGCCTGCTAATAACTATATAACATAATCAGCCTTTACCCATGGTTATGTTGTCAAAAAAACATTTTTTAAACATCTGTTCACTGAATCAAATGTTCATGTTCTGTGCCAGATGATAGCTGCGTTAGGTAAAAGGATACACTGCTGTTCATCCTGTATTAATGGCTTGGTGTCACAGCACAAGCTGGTGAGTTTTGCATCAGCAATGACAAAGACCAGGTTCGTCCTGTGCAGCTTTTCAGCATGGTAGTTCCTGGAGGGGAGCAGATGCACAAGAGACACAGGAGACGTTGTTGACACATGGGCTCGAGTCCAGGACAGATGGAGATAAAATTCTCACTGAGACATGCAGCATTTAACCAGTAATGAAACCAAGTAATGAAAGAAAGACACTGATTTTGGTCTGCTGCTTTATAGCAGACCTATAGTATAGCAATTCTTCCACATACATGACTAAGCAGCACACCAGAAACCTTGTAATCTTTAACTCCAAACACAATGAAAAGCACACTGTGGATCACTCAGTCAAGTCCCCTAACTGCTTTTATTCCTAAGGGGACACAAACCTGCTGTGCCACCCCACCTCCAAGACCTTTACTGAAACCCACATGTCGCTGGTGCGCAAATGATTTTCTCTGCTTTTTTATGGTGCTCGTTAAAAAGAAACGTGTGTGCGCAGGAACGCCGCGCGGCATGCAGGCAGGCACTCCATTAGCCGGCACGAGGGGGCCTTAAAATGTCGTACGTACACACGCGCACACAATTACATACACGAACATGCCAAGACGGTGGTCCATGCTAGTGACTTGACTTCACCTTCATGGCACGTGAATTTTTACAGCCCCTCTCTTAATGCCACCTCCGGGGACTTCATTTGTGTCTCATGGATGCAAACGAATCACTACAGGTCAGGGGTCATCGGATATCTTTACCTGGAGCAGTTTCCACAGTCAATATCGCCTCTGAAGGACAGGCTGTTGCTGTCAAAGTAGTACTGAGTTTGCTCCGTGATGCAGACTTCTTTAAGCATGGCATCTGACATGTCATCATCCATCTCGGCTGTGGAAGGACACACAGGTGTATTCAAGTGTATTCATGTAAACAGACAGTTAAAAAATAAATATATCTGTCTTATATCTGTTACAAAACATTAAATACATTAATATTGTTAATGTGTCATATTGTTCAAAGGTACTGGTAGGTGGCATATACAGCTCTGGGAAAAAATAAGAGACCACTGCAAAATGATCAGTTCTCTGGTTTTACTATTTATAGGTATGTGTTTGAGTAAAATTAACTTTGGAGTATTTGGAGTGGTCTCTTAAACCTCCAATGACAAAACTTCAATGACAAAACGTAGAACGCACTAAGCTACAGCTGGCTGATTGAAGAGCACACTGGGTCTCGGTGGTGCTTAAAACTCACATACCGTAAATCCCATTTTGCACATGCAAAAAAGTGCAATGGACAAACAACGTGGACAAACAAAAGAATGACATACAAAGCCTGCTCCTCTTGTGCGCACATTAAAGTGTGTAAGTGTTTACCGAAATTACAGAAAAAATGCTTTTATTTGCCCAGATTTTGAGACAAATGTTTCTGAGACTCTGCAATAATCCTGATACAATGGAGGAAATCTGTGGTTTTCACATCATTTAAAAAATTCAATGTTCTTCCAGAATGTGTAACATGGTGGTTACTCCATATCGTCCACAGACATTAAACAATATTACAACATCTACTCAAGAAACCGTCCTGATGATTCGACCGGAAGGTCGTCAGCTGTCACCTCCACTGAAGTGGTGGCAGAACTCTCAGAGACAGATATCTCAAAACCTGATGAAAGATCGATATATAATCTATTCCAGTAGAAGTACATCAGAAAAAGTGTTTTTTCATAATTTGGATGAGCTGACCCTTTAACAAGTATCATCTTCATCACATGACATATGAAACTATAAACAAAGACAGACATGTTCTTTTGTTTTGTGTTGGATCTGTTGGTAATCTGGATTTTCTAATAGGACATCCACACACAAAACTCCACATTTGCACGGCCTGGCTCGCGTCAGCAACATCTTGTGCACATGAAATCCTCTGAAGATGAATGAGCATTAAGCCGTTCCTACGACCAATATTGTTGCTAACTGCATATTCCTGGCATGTGGTGAGTGTTGCACTAGAATTTCAAGATAGAGAAACAGTTTGAAAATAGTGTGTTCAACATCTTTTAAAGCCTTGTCAAAGTAACTAAAAACAAACAACCATTGCCATTTCATTGCCATTTCATACTATACTCACCTGCGTCCAGGAAACTGGGGAATGTGATGGTGACCAGTAACTGCTGCAGTACTGACCTAAGAGCAAAAACAAACAGCAAGGATGAAAAATGTCTGGATTCAATGGAACATAATCTACAATAAATAATCTCTGTAAATGCTAATGCATCAATAAATCAAGAGAAGATTTTGTGGAATGCTGACTGTCCTGGGAACAATTCAGCTTTTAAACAGATGCTATATGTCGAATTTGCAGGAACATATCCTTGCCTGCATTTCATTAGGATCTGAGTTTAAGGACTTAAAATGCTTTTATAGTATATATATCTTTGAAATTTATTATATATTATTTTTATTTATATTGGAAAAAAAATTACGCTAATGCCAACCATATTAGAAAAAGTTCAGGAAGAAAAAAAGGACTCACCAGGCTGCAGCTGTCGCCCACCATCCTAAATTCAAAATATCTGCAATTGTGGGCTGAGGGGGACAAACAAAATGGGAATTAATATCAGGAAATAGCAATATCAAATCTATAATGAGCTCCGACAAATCTTTGTAAACTGGTTGAGCTAATCTGAACATCCTGCTTGTGTTTACAATGGCTGCAGACCGTGTTTTGCCAGGCACAAAGACCAAAAGGTGCAGCCAGAGAATTTATTTGCTCCCCTCTCAGAGGAAATTAGAACACAATCCTCCTCAACAGATGCGGGCATAAATATGTAAACAAAGAGCCAGTGAGAAAACAAAGCAGCACACGGTTTGAATCAAAGGCCCAACATGCTGCTCTGATTATGGTTAGCATGCGAGGGCCTTGTTTTGGTGAATCACTGCTGTAGCCTCTCTCTTCACTTGATGGTGTGTCATCAAGGAGACTTAAAGTGTAACTACACCCTCAGATTCCGCTAGAACCCTCTCTCCCAGCATACGTAAAAAAAATGCAACATGAGCAGTGAGGGTACAACAACTGGAGGTGGCGTGTCCTCGTGGCTACATAGTGTGTGGGCCAGGGGAGATAGGGGTCTAACTAACTGTGTTAGATGCATCTTTTGATCAGAAGATTTCTGCACCTTTCATCTCACCTTGGTCGCTCAAGCGTGTTGTACATGTTTGTGGTGCAAGTCGGGAAATTGCATGGTTTCAATTATCCAGTGACGAGAATTTTTGCATCTGTAAATACCTACGAACGCTTTAATCTCTTATGCATCAGCTTATTACCTCTACGTACCGCCACCTGCGATGACCTTTCAGCATATAAGAGATTAATCAGCCCCGCTGAAATGTCTGCGGACAGCGTGCATCATTTCACAGTGAGTTGTATGTTTTGTAAGTGATGGAAAACAGTGCCTCTTTCTACATCACTTGGTGTGTTAGCTAAGCACGCTGACCACCTAATCCTGTTACTGCAACTCCCACTAACGCTTTCACAATAGCCTCTGCTTCCCTTCTCATCTGCCCTATCCAGATTTATAGCTCCCTGGTGAGTGGAGTGTGTGAGAGTGTGTGTGAGCAAGCAGGTGTAGCTTCAAAAAGCTGTGTGTGTACTTGCATCTATCTGTGTGTTCATGCAGGGAAATGAGTAAATGTATGGATATCAAAATGTATGAACATGTAAGTGTGGGTGTGCACATGTAGGTGGCTCTGTGTGTGTGTGTGCGAGAGGTGTGTGTATGAGTTGTGTGTGAATGGTCTCTGGCTTATGTAACTCACCACGTAGACGGATCGCAGGCCTGCAGCCGCCTTGCTCTCTTTCTTGGGGTCACAGAGCGACTGGTAGTCGAAGGTCTTCTTAAAGGTGAACAGGGACGAGTTGACCAGGTTTTTCATGAGGATCGGGTCGATGGCACCAAAGAAATGCCCAATCTAAGGACAGGGAGAAAAGGAAAAAAAACTTTTATAGCACTTCTGTAGCATGGACCAAGCTTTGACCACATATATTTTAAAAATCATCACACACTGTACACATGCGTGAATATTTGTCTTGGGGCCAGGGACAAAAAAATTAGCTGCTGGGCTGCTTTTAGCCCCCTTCTCTCCCACTCTACAATGACTGTGTACAGTATTCCTACATTTCCAGATTTGCTGTAAGATATAACATTTTACTTTGTGAACTTTAGAGATGCTGATAGGCCAATTTGGGGAGAGCCTTGTTTCCAGTCTTTATGCTAAGCTGACTGGCTGCCTTCCTGGAGCTTCATATTTACCGTACGGACACTCGAGTGGTCTTCAGTCTTCTCATTTAACCATCGTCCCAAAATGTCACACTTTTCCTTTAAAAAGAGATTTTTAAAAAAATGGCCAAAAGCTCCGTATTTAGGAATAAGAGATACAGTATGTTGTTATTGTAGGTCAGTTCTCTTTAGAGTTCATCAAAAAACTAGTAGCCACTTTTGACCACTGCACAGATAAACACACTTCATGAACACGCATTAATGTAAACTGACCCCTTAGCCATTAATATACCAGCGTGCCTGACCTAACATCTTCATAGTGGAAATCATTTCAGTAACAAGGAACCAAAAAATGTTTGAACCCTCTAGAAGCAGAAAACCTTTAAAATGCACATTGTATTCTATTGAGTAAAACTGACTGAGGTTTTACTCAATAGTTTTCATTTACAGAGCACTTAAACACTTTTATACTGTCAACTCGCGCTGGTTAAATCTATGTAAAACACATGCACAACAACAGTCAAGAATGTGTAGGAAATGTTCACAATGCATTTACACACACATGCACACACTCACTAAATCACCTTCAAAATAGGATGATGGACTATACAGTATAATCTGATTAACACAGTCCACCAGGCAGCCATAAATTTCCACTAAGAGGAAGTAGTTTGTCACGGCTTCCGAGAAGTGTGCCATGACCGTGTGCATGAGAGTGTTTAAGTGCTTGTGTATCTATGCGGGAGTGTGTACAGCAGGCAGTACTCATCTCTAAATGTGTGTGTGCTGAAAGACGTGCATGTGTGTGTGTGAGGAAATCCAAGCTTTCCCTTTCCTTCCACTTTGTAAGGTCACCCTTAACAAGCCGTCCTCCACGTATCCATTCCTCTTTAGTCTAACGGCCAAAGGATATATAAATTGTCCAATCTATAAGGTAAAGGGGAGCCTTCTCTCCTTTCCCTGTGCAAAAACACAAATAATGAATTAACAGTCACAGCCCTGTTGGCTGCAGACTCCCCCGAGGGCTTCGTAGAAAGAAAAGGAACGAGCTAGCGAGAGAAAGACATAAAGCGGCAAAGAAAGCGAGAAGCTTACAGGGAGAGAGAAACTTTGCTCCTGTAGGAAATATGATTGAGGGCACACAGCCTTCTCCAAACAAGGCTTCAGGCCCCTGGGTTTTAGTGCTGCTGCCAAACTTCAGAGGACGACTGATTTATCCAGCGCACACCCAGCTCTGATTAGGAAGGAGCCGAGGGGGCATGAAAAAACATTTACTCAGATGACAGCAGGGGCCGGCTCTTAGCATTTAGCATAGGGCAACTGGGAGTGGGAAAAAGGTATGCGTTTACTGTATATGTGTATCTGTTAATAATACATAAAGATTGTTTTTGGTTTTTTTTGTTTGCTATGTGCAACTTGAGACTGACTGAAGGTTCACAACAGGTTTGGCTGATCACAGTTAAGAACTACAAACCCTTTAGGACAAACTGGGTCTTGTTTAGGAGAAGAGGACTTTACAGACGATTTCAGTGCATTGAGCAAACCTGTGAAAGTGCCGTGAGTGCTTAATAAAGAGCAAAAAGTATTTTGAACCTGAAAGTAGGTTTTAGCAGTTAAACAAATTGCATTTAAATTGTCATGATGTCACCTTTGGAGATTTGGTTTACCTGCCTTGGTCTTTTTTGTGTGAGTGAGAGTAAAATGAAGAGGCCCACCTTAGATATATCTTCATCTTGATTGGACATCACCAGGAAGCCCCCGTCATCCAGAAGGACACAGTCTATATACTGAAATCACATACAGATTAAACCAGTGTTGCATACTCATGACTCTTATCCATAAATAATAGCTGTAAATGTACAAATATGCAATTAAACCTCTTACCGGATCATTTTTCTTACAGCCACAGATCTCATCATTGCACTGGAAATACAGTAGAGCAGATAATGATAAGAGATCATAATGTAACATGTGTCCTTGTCCACATGTATAATGCAGATAGAGTCCACTCACGTCCATCTTCTGTGTGGTGTTGATGAAGCTCGCCATCCAGGCACTGATGTCCAGCTTCACGCCGACAACTAGGATCAAACACGAAAGCCAGACATTCTAGATCATGTCGGACCGCTGTGTAAACTTGACTCTCTGAACTTAAAAATAAAAAAAAAATGCAAACTTGGCCAAGGATCAGAGGAGACCAGACAACCTGATGTGAGGTTTGTGTGTGTTTGTGTGGATATGTCAGAGGGAGTGGGGGAAATAGACAAATGTGGAGTAACGTTCTGTAAATAGGAGCCTATCTGTGTGTATAAAAGATATAAAAGCATGGATTGGGTTAAGGATATAGGGTTGCAAATGTAGGTGTGTAAAGACACGTAGCTGTAAGTGCGAGTGTGTTTATATGTGGGTGGCAGAGTGAGAGACACAACTTGAGAAATGAGGAGTATAAACGTGTAAATACAATCCCTGGGGGGGGGGGGGGGGATGGGTCCTTACCAGCTGGTTTGAGTGTGATATTATTAATGATGATGTCTACTGCTCTGCTCACCAGGACTGAGTCGTCATTTGCTGCAAGAAAAAGAGTAAGGTAAGTTTAACATTTAGATGCAGGAACACACACACACACACACACACACACACGTTGGCATGTACTCACGGTTCTTTTTAGGATAGGGTGTTGGAGTGAAGATGTACAGATCACTGTCCAAACTTCGCTTATAGAAACTTGACTCGTACGTCTCTGCTTCTTCCCAGGACTGCCCAGCACTGTCAAACACATTTATACAAAACAACACACACCAAGATCTCTTCCAATTCTTTGTGAAATACTTATTAATAATACTTAATTATTATTGTTGCAGTCCGACTTACTGATTAAGGTATTATAAATACAGTCTTGGTAATTTCATTACATTGAAACCTCACTCACTGAGATAGTTAACAATCTGCTGATTGCTGCTGATTGCACTTGAACGCCTCCCTGTAGAGGTATTCTAGTCGCATTCCGCTAGGAGGATACCCCAGGCCAGGCCCAGAGCTTGCTGAAGGGATTATATTTCCCATCTGGCCAGGGAAACCCTTGGGATCCCCCAGTAGTAGCTGGAAGAAGCAGCTAGGGATAGAGGCCTACGGCCTGCTTTGCTTAGTCTGCTACCACCATGACTCCATGCAAGCAGCAATGGATGGATGAATGAATTTTCAAAATGTTATTATTTATAGACTGTAAAGCACTTCATTTAACAGCAGCTTTCCTAGCAGATCACGTAAAGTTTCTTTATCAGATAATTCTGAACATATTATTTACTCCTTCCCATGTTTCTAAATCAACCCCCTCCCCTATGAGCTTGACAAGTACCCTTTGGGGTAGACCCGTGTGATCCCTCCATCGGTGGCAACAAATCTGGCCAAGACACCATCCCTGACAAGCAGAGAAGATAAAGCTATAAAGCAGAGTTACAAAAATCTGGAATGTAAATTTTTCCACTCGGACATTCATTACCAAATGCCAAGTAACAAACGACTGATGCCACATTTCAGTTTGCTTTGTTGGATAATGAAAAAGTGCTTCACTTACGGCAACTCTTTTCCTTTCCAGATCTTGATCAGATCTGAAGTGATGCCAGCATCCAGGAGCAATCGGTTCACCAGCTCCACATTACCTAAAACAACAAAACGTCACTTGAGCCTCAACATGTTCTCTTTGAATAGCATTTGTGTGCCTGCTGATTGATCGGAAATTGTGAGTAAAGTAAATGTTTAACTGTCTCGTCTTTGATCAACTTTAAAGTGTCATCTTTATAAGATGACTTTGCCCTTTTTGTGGTTTCAGACCTACTAGCCTGAAAGGTCTGAGTAACAGGAATCAGCTATGCTGGATAAATGCGCAAAGAGCATCACTAATTAAATTTTATTTATATAGCGCTATATCATAACAGAGTTATCTCATAGCACTTGTTAATATAGAACAAGTCTAAACCAACTCTATATGTATAGA